>PNEQ01020671.1:167951-197654 GCA_003012365.1 Medauroidea extradentata | reverse complement strand
AATTATATATATATATATATATATATATATATATATATATATATATATATATATATATATGTGTGTGTGTGTGTGTGTGTGTGTGTGTGTGTGTTTCTATCTTACAAAATTATGCTAAAGCACAACAATTTTCCTTGTAAAAACATCACTTTTTGAACTATCATAAGAAAGAAGTATGTAAGTTTCTTCCGGGATAGTAAGTTGTAAACAAATCGCGTAACCTGAAATCGAGCGAAATTTTTAAAAACATAACGCTCTATTTAACCGGTCTAATGAAAGTTGAACTTAAAGACGGTCAAATTTGATATAAAAGGACACTATGAATGGAGAGTTGGTCATATGTCGAGGAGAAAATGCGGCTCAAATGTTTATGGAAGAAATTATTCGAATTGGAAACCTGGTGAATGATGTCTACAGCAAGTCCGAACCAATGAGACAACTAACAAACGATCAGAAGACTGCCTATGTTCTAGTCACCACATGCTGCCACTTTATCGCGAAGTACACGACCACGACCACTTTACCGGCAACCATATTGGACCAACCTGCAACAACTGCAACAAGCTTCGTCGTCGGCCCAAGGGACTGCCAGAATTAGCCTATTTCACAATCTGACTTATGATGAAAACTTTATCGTCAAGCAGCTGGACTACGACACACAAGATGTATTCATAATCCCGCACATAGGAGAGAAGCTAATTACATTAAGCAAGAATTTGGAGGACAATTTCAATATGCAGTTTATATATACTGGTCAAGGCATAAAAAGTGATGGTTGTAAGTAATAGTGGAATTGTGAACCTAAATGCATTCTATTACATGATTTCAGTTTTTTAAAACTTGTAATAATCTAAAATTCTTCACTTAAGCGTCACTTTTGGCCAAATTAGCAAGCCACTAATCAGAAACAAGACAAAAATACCAGCCGGCCCCCGTGGCATGGTTGGTAAAATGCCAGCCTACGGTGGAAGAGGTTACGGGTTCGAATCCCAGCACGGGTATGGATGTCTGTGTTGTTTTCCTAGGTTTAGATACTTTGTAAGCTGCCCCTTATTATACCTATTGACATATACCAGGAGGACGTAAATAAACCCTTTCAAATAAAGAAATAAATATTTCTAATACCGGTTCAAAAATAAGATTTCACATTTTTTATATTACAATCATAATGTAATGAAACGGACTGTTGAAAACATACCCCGTTGCTCTACTGCTTAGTTGCAGAAAACCAATTCTTCTTGTCTGCCTAAAGACGGAGGCCAGCTGTCCAAACGTCACTGCAAGATTACCCGAGAAAAATTTCAGAAAAACTACGAGTTCTGTGTTTCCGTATAGTTTTGTGTCCATGACGTCATAGTGTCATCGTATGTTGCGTGTAACCTTGTCTTTGTTTCAGTAACTGACTGTGGTGGTGTTTGTGTGAAGTAAGGTTAATTTCGTTATACTGTACGAATGAATGTGTGTGTGTATATATATATATGTGTGTGTGTGTGTGTGTGTGTGTGTTTTCCTTGGCATAGCTCCTTATGGTGTTTTTTATTTATGAATGTAATTGCTACGACCAGACTCGGCGTATTTTGTTACTTTATTTTATTGTTTTTTTTTCCATATTCTAGGTATTCTGAGACGATTTAAGGATACATAAATTATCACATGTCCATTAACATTATGCTTAATTATTCACTCTCATTGCAAGAATTTTTAAAAGACATTGCAAACGTATACTTAGAAATTATTTTAAAAAGAACAGCTTTTGCACTTTACAAGAATTTTTTCGTCTAAGAGGAGTAACTTACATAACTGTTACTGTGCACATCTGGTGTGCCTCTCGAATCTGATTGGCTTATATCGTCCTTAGTTTCCTCCATGCTGCTCAATGGCAAGGACTTTGTGTGGAAATGTTTATTTCCCTACCAAGGATCTCTCGCTCCGTCAGAACGAAATGCGCTACGGAGGTCGACTCACACTACCATGAAACTCCCAAGGTGAAGCTTAAGTCCACGGGTCCCTATTTATGCTAGTTTAGAAAGTTTTTAATTTTTAAATCCTGAAAGGAAGAAGATAATGCAAAACCGTTACATATAAATATTGGAAATCGTTTGTGCTATGTCGGGTAAATTTTTCAAAACATACGTTTTTAGAATTTTGGCTTATTGGCTAACAAATTTATATATAGTCGATAATTAGCCCAAAGTATAGAAACTTATGTTTCGAAAAAAAGTTGGTTACATAGCACAAACAATTTGTAACTATTCTATAACGGTTTTACGATATTTGCTTCCTTTCAGGATTTAAAAAATTAAATTCGCAAAAACAGCATAAATAGGGATAGGCCTACGCGGCTTTAAGAGTGCTCAAGTGCGATAAATTCATAAATTAATATTTGTATGAAATCATGTTAGTTTTGTGATACTTGTGAGAATAGTTCACTCTTACAAAAAATATTTTAGCTCTCAGTTTTCTCATATCGGTGTATCAAAGTCAAAATTTGCATGTTTCGCTGCCATGCAAATAGTAAAAACCACCTGACTTACGAAAACGAAATAATTCACAGTGAAAAAACATGCCATCAGCTATGTATTAAAGTATTAAAAAATCTTCCAACTAACTATTTTTTGTATTTTAAAAAATTGCTGAATTTTCAACTTTTTTCTTGTACTTTTGTGGTTTTTTTTTAATATTATGTGTGGGCTTCTAAATGCTTTGTTGCGTAACTCATGGAATATTAGTTAACAGTTAATTATTTCATTTAAGTAAGTCAGTTAGTTTGTACTATTTGCATGGCAGCGTAACATGCAAATTTTGACTTTGACGCACCGTTATGAGAAAACTAAGCGAGCTAAAATTGTTTCGTAAGAGGGAACTGTACTCACATGTATCGTCTACAAAACTAACATGATTTCATGAAGATACTAAATTATGATTTTATCGCACTTGAACATCCTTGGAGTAGCCGCCTGGGTAAACATATGTTGCGCATTCGAGGCCTAGAAGCGTGGAAGCAGTAAGGACGACACAGCACGCGCATTACTCCTCAACCTAGACCGTGTTCGCTTTCAGTGCAACATGCCCTTGATCACTTCCCCTTGAGACTTAAGCCCTTGTTCCCTTCATGAAGGAGGCTGCACTTTGTGAATTCGGACGTAGGGCTCGAGAAGGGTAAATGGCTCGTCCCATCAGCTGAAGGGAACATTCTAGGGTGCATATGAGCCCTTGCTGAGAATTCGAACAGCGGCGTTTGTGACGTCACTTCCGCGATGAACTTTTCAAGGGCTTGAAATGTGGTAAGGGCCAATTCGAACACGACCCTAGTCTTTAGACGCAAGTCACAGAATTGGCGCGCAGTTTTCTCGCCTACAACTCGTCTCTATGAGACATTCAGTGGTAACATGATCATTTTATGGCGTAATGTCAAAGATACATTAGTATTGTACACCCCCAATCAATTAAAAATATTCTACCCTAAAATTTTCATACCTAAGATGAACCGCATAAACATTTATTGTCGTCATTTTCGGAAGCGTTAAAATAAGCTTGAGAGATACACGGATGACCTGAAGTACGTGTTAAAATGCTACTTCTAAGGAAACGTATCTTACGCACGCTGAGTAGTTTTCGAATAAACTTAATAACGGCCGAATATGCCTGGCCGCAGACAGACATTTATTTGGAAGTCAACACAATCATGCTGCCTTTTAATTCTAAAATAAAGTCACCTTTAAGGGAACATGTTAATAAACCCCGGAACATTTTTTAGCCGCACGAGTGACGGTGAAATAATGTCGGCAGTTATGAAATATCTTACGACGAAATGATGATTCACAACGGACTACAGAGAACTAACTGTAACAGCAGAGCATGCTTTTTTTTAATGGTGTACATATGCACTGAAAAAAAAATCTGTGCGATCACCAGATTTTTTTTTTGTGGACACCACGAACATTTTTGCTGCCCTCAGTAAAGTTTTGCAACGACTACAAAAACTTTTTTTACCGCTACAAAGATTTCGTGAGATCCATATTAACAAAAAATGTTGTGGCCACTACAAAAATGTAGTTTTATACTTTTCTTTAATATATATTGTTTTTAAATCCGAAGTAGTACGATTGTTTTTAATATGTACGGTTTTAAATCGGAAGTTATTATATTGTATACATTTAATTCTCCAATAATATTAACAAAAATATGAACTGAGTTTACTGGTAGAAGATGATCTTCGATTTACTTCAAAAAAAAAAAAGGAAAATCCACCACGCATTCCCGCCTTCGGATAGGGTCCCATTATGTATGAGGGAAGGCCAGGGTAAATGTTGGGCCTGCTGCTCAACTAGCGAGACATGCATGTCGTCCGTCCGGCCCAAAGATTGTGGATGACATGAGGTGAGACGGGTGTGGAGCAACGATGGAATGAGAAGGGCGATGGAAACGGCAGTTCCCCTTCGAAACTCGCCGACCAGCGGCAACGTCCGCCACGTTTCCCACATTTAAACACTCCGGGACCGATCCCGCCTGGGACCGAACCCGGATAGCCTAGATGAGAGGTGAGAGGTCTGATCCTTCGACTAGTGCGGCCTCACTTCTAGAAATAAGGTAGGATATTATCACCCAATTGTTCTATTAAAGTAACATTACAGAACATGATCAATTTTGCATGATATAAACTTAGGCCTATATATTTACCATGTATGCAGATTTGCATCACAAAATATATATTTTTTTAATTGACAAAACTAAGAAAACAAATTCCACTTTCACCTTAAATTGTCCACCATTCGAAATGCTCAGCATTTCAGCTGTTGCAAAATATAGTGCTCGGGGTAGTGGCTGATAAAATGGCTGTAGTTTTTAATGACAGAGCAAAAGCGCTACGTGTAAGAAACCCACAGTGTGAGGTAGTAATTACATAGCACCATCATCACAGAGTCAGGCTCCTGTTTAATTGCAGGTTTGGCAACACCTGCTCAGGGAGAGGCAGGGCAGTCAACATCTCTGGTGAGACAACACACACACACACTGTTGAGTGATAGCGCCTGTAAATATATAGGTCGACTGTACGCTACCATATTCGGCAAGACGGGGTCCTGAAGTATTGTGACATTACGAAGCGAGATGCGTAGACGACAAATTTACAGACACCTGCTGTTCAGGAGTTAGGGAAGAACCATTTGGGTCCACTCATAAGATAGAGATAAAACTATGAAAATATTCACTACTATACGTACGACAAGCATGACGTGTTGTAGACACAACCGCGCCGTGATGAGCGGTTCGGTATTTTGGATTGTGTTGGGAATTCGGCACACGTTATGTTGTGATGTTTTTGAATCTTGTAGAATTTTCGTGTTGTCTTGATTATTGAATATTTTTTAATTATGGTGGTTTAGAATAATGATTATCGTTAGAGATGATGGTATATCGTGGGAAAACTTGACTGTTTGCTGGATTTCAAGGAACGTTCAGCTTACTGGCTATCGTTTGTATGTGGAGTTGTTACCCCATTTGACTGAGACAATAAGAATCCCGAAATTATAATACGTGATGCCTATTATTGGTCTGCAGACACATATTTCGTGTCAGACGAATTTCACCCAGTCATACAAGTAGTATGATACTACAGTGGTTTCAAGGGTATGTTGGTACAAAACATTTTCGCGATACACCAACATCTCTAACTATCGTTATTGGCCGTGGGCGTATTAAGCTGTTGTCCATTAAATAAAAAAGCAAGGAAAGCAAGGAAGGAGTGTATCTGTCAAGATTTTGTGACCTTAAAGCTGTGTCAACTTTTTTCTCCTCGCCAGAATTTTCCAACCATGACCTTGCGATCGGCTGTAACAGAATTCAAAGTGAAGCAACATTAAGTTCGATCAACTATCAGTACCTTGGTTATTTGTTCTGTCGTGTATACGACAATGACCTTTGTACTGGTTTTGCTGCAAGCCGTCAAATATTATTTGGAATTTATGGCAATGCAAGTGAAATATTCGTAGAGCCGCTGATTTTTGGTGAAGGGAGTCTTGCTCCAATTTGTTTCAGTGACTCACTTGCACATCTGCAGCTATGCTTCATGGCTTTTGGCAACATGGCTGCGCCTAGACGGGGGAAATTGTGGTATTTACCCCAGGCCTCACTTTTTGGATTAAAAATACAAATAATTATAATCTGAAATTAATGGGTTTTTCTGAAGCTCCCATTAAAACACGATTGTAGCTGTGACATACATATTTTAAATGTAAAGTGCATGTATAGAGACGACGTTGATATTCAATATTGGCAAAGTCAGGCCTATGACAACGCAGGTAACATATCAGGAAAGTATGAGGTCCTACAAGAGCAAATTATTATAACATATAGAAAGGATAGGGGGCTCAGATTTAAGTTGCCTCGAGCCTCACATTCTCATAAATATATACATGCAAAATTTGCGTTATATTCAGACAGCTGACTTGACTCCAAGTGACTATAGGCTTGTTCGACGTCTCCCGCTGGCCGATATTGTCGTGACTTACCGCGTAGAATGCATACACGGTAGAGAGGCCAATCTCTGTAAAGACGTAACACACGTAATTGACAACACATAAACGTTCGTGACCAATTGAATCGCAGATTATGCTCTGTTATGTATAGGAAAGTGAAACTTAGTCTGATATCAAATTATAACGCGATTTTGCATGTCTCTACTCATAAAGTGGCCATGATTGGCAGTGTGTCTTTATGGAGGGGCGTCGCTCATTTGACAGTTCCAATGAGTTTAAGTTACCGCGACACAACTCGTGTGTGGTTTGCTGGTAGAACCCTAAAACGATGAGAGATAAAAAAAAATCAAATCACTGACCATAAAGTACAGTTGCAGACGTGCACATAATGCACTGAAACCAATTGGTTCAAAAATTATTTTCACAAATAACCCGCGGCTCTAAATATTCGTAATGTTTTGGGTAATCAAGGTAATTTTGACTATAATTTGTAATCTTGTAAAGAAAAATATTGTGAAACCTTTTCTTTCACTTTAGTAAAGGATGAGATAAAATAGGAAAAACCAACCAATATCTCTATTACTAGAGCTACTGACCAAATGGAAACCAAACGCCTGTAGAAGTCATAAGAAACATATTTAAACAGAATTCATATAATAGGAAAAATGATGACTTCTACAGACAAGTTAGGCAACTAGATAAATAAGTAAGCAAAAATTATGATAGTGTATGAATTTTTAAAAAATGATGTGTTTCTACCGTGACCAAGGTGTTTAACTCGGGTACGAACCTGACCATCAATTAACTCACAAACCCGGGTTCTACTTGGCTTTCTGTGTTCTAGATGTTACCATTTTCCTGTTTGTTCCCGGAACAACTTATAAACTTCTTACACTCTTTGCTAGCTCAAGTTTAGAAATCTCAGGTCGATCTTAGGTTTTGTTTATTTGAAGTGTATCGCACCCGTTGAGATATAAGAAGAATTTTGATGCTGTTCTGTCTAATCAACAAAATTTTTCGGGAACTTGACACGACGGCGTAGTTTGGGTGGGTCTTACCGAGGATGTCTTGTAGTAGGTCTGGACGGTTGTCTCTAGATCATCCCTCGATACTCCTTCGACCACATCCTTCTCGTCCTGGAGGTGGCGACCACGTACTCTTGGTGCTCGTAAGACGATCGCGACCTCTTCGTCCTCAGATGAAGCTCTCGTTCCCTTCGTTCATCGAATAGTGGACCTGTCGAACTGTAGACCTCGGAGACCTGGACTGCAACGAACATGAAGTGGACTATGGAATGGCCTGATCCACGGGCTCTTCTTTACAATTCCCTGGAACGTCCTTCTTCGGCGTTGACATCGTGTATAATTTCCAATGAAATTCTCCTGGTATTAGTCGTAGAAGTTAAGTGAAACCTTTCTGACGACGCGTATGAACAATTTAGCGTCTCGTCGAAGAAATCCTCAGGTCTTCTTGACTACACGTCTGTTTGGCATCATGGACGGGAACGTTCTTTTTCCTAAAATTTTCTCAATCGTTCTTCAACAAAACTACTTCTCTTGTTTTAACGTCGCAACACCCATTCCATTCAATACTTTCCTCGTAGCTAACCCCGGGTTTGTTCGCCATCATGATCAGATCGGGTTGTAATCCGTGATGCAAAACTAAATATTCCTAGCATAGATATAACAGCTGTAGAAGTAATTAAGTTTCAAAACCACAATACCTTATACACTCAATACATGGACGATTAAAACTTACATTCTTCCTGGCACGTGGTAACTATGGTCATAGAATAGTAAATACCTAGGTTACTTGACAAATAAATTGAAATTTATACTCTTCTGTAACATTGGACAAAATGCTATGTTACAATCTTCTAACACAGGTAGTGTTGAAGAGATATGTAGGGCCTAGAACTTTACGTGAAAATAATTTTGCCCCGGTGTGTTTCAGTGGCTTACATAAACATTTACATTTCTGCTTCATGGTTATTGGCAGCGTGTCTATGCGAAGAGCCGTATCTCATTTGACTGAGCCAATTACAATAACGTTCCTGCAACACCACACGTCTGTGATTTGCCCGTAGAATCCCAAGGCTGGTGAGAGTTAAAATATCCAATCACTGACCACGAAGCAGAACTGCAGATGTGCACGTAAGGCACTGAAACAAACTGGGGCGAAATTCCTTTCGGGAAAAGTTCATGGCCCTAGAGTTATGGCTAGAGGTACGTCAATTTCGCGGATTAATCTGGCAGCAGCCTAGACTTGTCAGTCATGTACACCCACTGGCCACAATCGATTATTTATTGGCTTATAACTGTACAAGCAGGTAGCAAGCGATAGCACTTCGCATTATTTCCTTATTTACTACTGGCTTGCAGTAGTCAAACGCCTTTCGTAACAGTCGCCAGCAAGTCACAGACATGACAATGAAGTATACATAATTGGCGTTCAACCTGACCTGGAATGTATCTGCGAAATTTACGAACCTCTAGATATGGTATGAAATCAATACGTTGAACTGCAACGTTGCAACGTCGCACAATATTTTTGGTCGACAACTGCGCAGCGAAAGAAGGTGATTGTGATCTAAGTGAGCGCCCATATTTGGCAGGCCAACCGGGCAAAAATATTTCCAAGCGTAAAATTAACGTCCATAATTTTGTTTAATAACCTAGAGTGCATCCTGTTCCCGCACATACCAAAGACCTCAGCTGCACCTACCGTTACCTATACACGGCATGTAAATACGTGTATGTTGACGAATATAGAGCTTATTATAAATGCTTTCGCAAGATTAACATACTGCAAAACGACTAACCCAACACGGGCCGTTTTGCATTTAAGGACACGGGTCCTTATTTACGCATATAAAATACTATTTACTAAATTATAAAAGAAGAAAATACTGTCAAACTGTCGAATATATCACGTGTATCTACAGGTACCATAGAATTGACACACATAAAAACATGTGGATACAATTTTCGTCTGTCTGCGTAAAAAGAACACAAAAGCAAATTATTAGTTTGAGAAAAATTGAGATTGCTAGATATTATTTTCGACTTAGAATTTGTGTTCATGTCTGTATGGTTTCCTTAACAATGAATAGAGGTGAGTAAACACCAAACAATTATTTACAATACAATAATGCAGGTTACAAAAATTCCCGAACAGATGTTATCAAGTCAGCTATTAAAAATTGCACTTACAGATTCTTGCAATCTATGAACAATTTTTGCAATGGGAGTCACGTCAAACGTCTGTTTTGGAAATACTCCACTAAAGCGAATTTGGCTAAGTCGCAACCGTACTAATGCAAAGAATTAAGAACGACAAAATAAATAAACAGAAATAATAAAAGTAAAAAAAGAATCAATGTACCAACTACCTCGGAAATAGTTGTAGTATTGTGTTATATTTGCTAACAAAAGCTAAATCTCACTTCTTTTTTAATAGGTTTTCATTAACTATCTTTCGTATCTTTTGTTTGTCTGAGCTAGACACTTGAAACTAAGTTATAACATAGCTCAGAACTGGATTGCAATAAAACTTTTTTTTTCTCTCTGTTTGTTCGCTATGAATTTTGCAATTGATTTTAAACTAACTTAACGATAAGCTACATACTTGAAACTTTAAACATACTTTAAATTAAAATTAGATGACAGTGTAATATAAAAGGCAAAACTGCAAAAAATTTATTATAATATTTTATGTAAGTCCTATCACGTATTTAAAACATATAACCGACAAATTTCGCACACTCAAGACTATAAAGTATAAAATAATGTCAAATAAAAATTAATTTCAACACAAGTTTGTAAACGAACGAAAAAGTATGAAATAAATTCTAGTATGAAAATACCTGTAAGACAAGAAACACCGTGGGGCGTATACAATAGATCTGTGGTGTATGACTAGTTCACCTAAATCACTAATCATTTTATTGTCACTGTAAATGATATGAACTGTTATGTGAGTTTTCTCAACGACAGCTATCTATACTCCTACTCCTATCTATTGTATGCTCCCAACGATTTTTTTTGTCGATTTAAATCTTACCAAGTATTTTCACAGGAGAAAATATTTTCCGCTTTTTAGTGCGTATTAAAAACGTAGTACAGTATTTTTTATTTAATATTACTTTGTTTCTGTATATTCTCTCATGATTAGTACTTATGTGTTGTTGCGGATTTTCAGCAACTGAGCAACATTCGCTTGCAATAGAGTCTGTTCAAAACAACGGTCTAGTTTGTCAGGTTGTTGATCATTTGACTTCAGGCATGTGTACCAACGTTGGTTTTTAAGGTATTTAATAAATATATTTACCGCGTGTGCTAATCATTACAATACGTTGAAATAAGTTATAGGTTCTGCTTAGAGGGGTAGCGTAGGCATATTATGTGTCCTTTTTACGTCGACCGCAGTAATAATTGTATAAAATTTTTTAAAATGAAAATATAGTATATTGTATAAATTCAAAATTATTACCAGTAGCGTAACAAATAAATGTTTGTGAGCAGCAGACGATGCTTTGCGATCAAGGAAATGACCACTAAGATGGCTGGTATTTTTTACGATTCGTAAATAGGTAAATATTTTAAATAGGCTATTGTTTGTTGTCCTGTAAGCCTACAATTATTATTTTGTTTACTATGTGTTGGATATTTTGAATGAAAAGAGTGATTTGTAAATGATAGTTTAATACGAAATCAGAAATATTGTTATTTTAACGTAATAATTTTTTCAGGAATAATTAAATATGTTAGCAAGTTTAAATGCAAATGCCATTGTCCAGACTGACAAACTTACTGATTAACGTCCCATGCATTAGAGTTCAACTACTGCGACATCCGAGACCAAATGGTGTTCTGTGAGGTCTACCTGCCAATAATCTCAGCAGCAAACGGAAAGCGGCCAAAAATAAATAGGAAACAAAAAGTGATAAAATACTGATGTTAATGAAAGGTGGCGGGAAAGTCATGGATCATCGCAGTGGTCAGAAGTTATTTAATAAATAAGTTCAGTGTTATTTATGAAATACAACGAGCAATTAAATTAATTTTTTCCTTATTGAAAGTAACTACCAGGCTAGTCCTTGTAATTTTGCAAACATATTTTCTATTTTATTACAAGGACAACCATTCATTTTAGTTTTACAAGGAATTTATTTGACAATTAGGTTTCCAAAGATTTTCTTTGTTAAAATACAAAAAAAAAATTTACAGTGTAGGCCTACGAGGTGAAACGCGCTTCACTGGTGGGAAATACACAGGTATTATGCATTTTCGCGATTTTCCATTGTCTCTACTAACAACGAATGGCGAACGTTAGACATGCCTGTGGACGTGTTACATTGAAGCCTAGCGAACTCTTGCAGTGATAAATCAGTGACCCTATATCAATGAATATAGGCTACATAAATCTTGAGTTGTCTGTGGTGGAACATTAGACTGGTGGGGCAGGTACATTTTTCTACCAGTTTTGTACAGATTCTCCAGCAATACTCCTCGAAACCCGCAGCACACCTTTATTGGGCGTGACTCCGTACCGTAGATACATTAATTTCGCGTGCTCCAAGTGTATATAGTCTGAATGTGTCTCTCCTCGGAGCACGGCCACACTTCGACACTAGTCAATTGTCTCATATAGTGTATTCGTAGCCTTACCGAATACGCAACAGTGATGGATTTAAAACAAATTGGGTGGGGAAAGGGGGCTTATGTGATTTTATGGATTGTAAAAAATACCAGCCATCTCAAAGGTGAGGTTGTTTCCTATTACAGAACATTAAAAATAACGTACGTACAATTAGGACACATTAAATGCACTTGGATCACCATAGAACAAAACTCCAGTTTCATTTGAGGCGAATGAGCATACTTTGGCTTCATAATGTTCAACACTATTTAGGGTGGAGGGGAGTCCTTCAGTCCGGGAGCTCCCCCTCCTCTTTAATTCCGTCTCCGCCATCGCGTTACGTATTTAATTTTTGGACGTCACTTTTTTCATATCCACTCAAACCACTGATATGCATGGCACCGCGAGAGATAGGCCTGCAACTTCCTCGCGAAGCATAAAGAGAGCGTGGCATGAAAACATTAGTCCATCCAAACAACTGTGATGTGATATGATCAGTAGAATCTGAAACGTCTCACTCCTTCGAATAGTAAACCAGAATCCCAGACCTCCGAAACACAACTACCTGTCGTATACAAACAACCGATTATGCAGTAAATCCTCTCGGAACGACAACCCCCAACCTTCGCCCAGAGCTGCTTTCGAAAAAATTTCAGCTTTGCGGAAGAAAATTTATTTGCCACGGTTTATATCGTGTTCTCCTCGGTCCAAGTTCACATTCCTTGGGGTTAGGCCCTTGAAACAAAGATCCGATACAGTTTAAAACTTTTAATTGGGAGGCGGCGTGTCTCGTAGCCGTATACCAACCTCGACATCGTGGGATTTCAGACTGGGAGGTACGTTTCCAGACCGTAAAATCGCGAGTTCCTGTTCCCTTGGTCGGCTAGCGACGGCAATAAATTATATTCCTGCGGGACAGTGGATAATTAATAAGGAAACATAGCTGGTCCACATTAAAGTTACAGTTCATCAAAGTGTCCGTTGTTAGGGTACGACAGTTGTGCCCCAGCGAATATCGCCGCCCGAGTCTCTTGATGGGCCGGGGTAGATGAGGGGGGAAACTGTAAAACAGGGTTGCGGCCTTCTTTATATCCCTAATCGCGAAAAACCACCCCTTCCCCAGCCATTTATCAAACCAATAGCAAGTCTTCTCCCCTCCCCGTCCAACGTAAGTCACCTTCACCAGTTCCACCATTGTGAAACTCGACGCGCCTTCCGACAAAACAAGAGAAAATCCCAAGCACAGCTTTACGAGTTTCACTTGAAATTCTTTACCATTGTTTTTTTTTTCTTCTTTCCTCCCCACTCCTTTTATCCTTCTCTCTCTTGCGACGCGGGAATTTTTTTTCCTTCGTCGTCTTGGAGGGAAATAAAACGCGGCGAGTCTCGAACGCACACGGTTCCCGCCCACGCGCCATTTCTTACATTTACCTAGTTCCTCATTACCTTCTCCCTTCCCGCCACTTGTTCCTGCCCGCTCTCCCCCCTTGTTTCCCACGCTGGTACGCCTGGAGAGAGGGGTAGGGATGGAAGGCCACGCGGGGAGGGACGAAGGAGAGAGGGTGGGACCTAACTGCAGCCCGTTTCGTTCCGACACGATAATTCGATTACTGCACGGGCCCTCATCCCGCCTGATTCATTTCCCTTCCGCAGCTTCAAGCCCTGGGTCAGTCCCCTCCCCTCCCCCCTCATCAACGGTCTGCTGCCCCCTCCCCTCCAGCGGCGCGGTTAGTTGAAGGAGGAGGGAGGGGTGATATAGGCGGGGAGGGGCGGGTCGCACCGCTGGGACACTTCACTGGCCGGCGGCGGGCCCCCTCGCGATATTTACCTCCGCGCCGCAGGCCGCCTCTAATTATAATTGTCGCCGTGTTCAGACCAATAGAACACGCCGGTCCGTGCCGAGCGTGCGTGCGTGCCTACCACCACTGGCTCGCTGGGGTAGTACACTGCTCCAGCACTCCCCCCTGCTCCACCCCCGCGGTCACGCCGGCCGGGCCGTGCCGAGCTAGTGCGCGCGTGCTAGACGTGTCGGGGCGGTGATATCGCGTGCGCGCCAGTGCTGCTCCGGGCTCGGTGCGGTCGGGTTGCGAACTCGGGTCTCTTCCCCCTGCTCCCCTCGTTTCCCGTGGCCAGCAGGCAGGCAGGGGTCACCCGCGTATCGCGCGCGGCCGAGCCACAGTCGTGTGTTTGTTGTTGTTTACGCGGCGTCGTCGTCCTTACCTTCGCCGGGCGCGACCCCCGGAGGTGTGGTCGCCATGGAGATGGGCGACGAGTCTTGGGAGCACCACGTGTCCTTGCTGCAGATGGGATGCGGCCCTGATCAGGACCAAGTAGGCCACGACTATCTCCAGCAGGCTGAGGAGGTGAGGAGCCCAACCACTTGAGATTCATCCAATCACGTCGCCACTTACCCTCAGGCTAAATGATTCAAACTGTCCTGTCTGAATATGTTTACAAATACCGACCATGTCGTCGTCCCGCGTGCACAAAAAAAAACTCTGTCATCCCACTTAACTTTATCGTAACAACTACGCTAAGTAACACTACAGATAATTCGACAAGAACTATCTTTTTTGCCTGTCGTCTCTTTTTAACGTCTTCGTTCGAACACACGATCCGGACAGAATGCCGCTTTCTAACCGGTTTTTTTCTCTGGCAAATGTTTCAAGCGTGTAATATTTGTGGCGAATGAATTAATTAAGCTGGTAAATTAACTACACTTTTACGTGTCCCTATACTTATCATTGATGTTTTAAATATGTTTTACATCGCCACTTCATTCTAATTTTGTTTACCTGCTGGCCGCTGTCTTGCGTTGTGTTGGATTTCTGGCTTTTAATGTTCAGAAATGACGACAGAATTTAGTATGGTGTAAATTTTAAATATAGTTTTTAATGGTTTCTTATGATAAAAATAGTCAGAAAATGAAACGCCTATAATATTAACCTGAACGTCAGAAATTTTTTCTGGTGGCGCCTATGCAAAATAACTACGTATGGGCCTAGATATAGTTCAGTCCATCTTCCCTAGCAAAACTTTTAAATTTATACAACCTTCGTGATTACGCGGGAATGTTGTTTTTAAACGTGGATAGGTATGTCGTAAAGAAAGGAGCTCTTATAATTAAACCTAGATCAAATTGTCTCCAATAAAATTTTGTTGAACTCTAGTGTTGGTGCTCTCAACACAAAATAGTTTCTAATTTAATGGAAAATCGTAGTTTTAGTTTCACGGATGCGCAGCTTAGGCTTCAAAACTATCACTGACAAGTGTCAATTATGCAAAAATATATATGCAGTGAAAAAAATTACTCGTAATGCTCACTATTTTAGACGGTTCGCAAAAGAATGAAATAATTATTTTTTAAGACTTTGGTACCTACTCCCCCCCCCCCCCCCCCCGTTTCAGCAAATTTTTATTTTTTCTCCCAAATTTTATTATAAACAAGCATTAATCAAACAGTATATGTGATTGTAGTGAACTTGAAAGTTAATGTTTCAAGCCACAGTAAAATGTATATTTTAATTAATTTTCTAGGCAAAACTAGCCTCAAAATTATTCGCTGTACCTGGAACAGTCTATATTTGCTCATGCGTACTTTTTTTTTAATTTTCCTTTCTACTGTATTTCATAATTTTTTACCGTCAATGATTAAGTTGCACTGACATGACATGTGACACTCCGCGGAAAGGTTCGGTTCCATTAATAACGATTTAAACTATTGTTTTGAATCTAATAGAATTAGTAGGTCTAACAATAATAATTATATAAAAAGCATGCATTATTATTATTACTGACCTGAAAAATTAACGGTAGGCCTATAGTTGAACTGTACTCTAGACTTGACAGATAACTGAATAATTTATTGTGCAGATATGACTGGACTAGACGACCTTTGCTTAGATTTCTTCAGGTTGTGACAATAAAGTCGTTGGTAAATTACTACTGACATATAAGTATCTTACAGCAGTTGTTTGTTGTCAGTATTGTTCTCAAAAGTTCCCGCGAATTTCCTGGTTTGTTTACTTCATGAGTTTTTCTGACTGAGGCTCAAAAAAATTAAAATCTCGACTAAAACCGTTAGTGTAATGTTTATTATACGTTTATTGTATCTATGGATCTAGGTTGCAATAGAGCCTGTTTATAGTGTAGTGAGCATTTTTTTAAGAGCGTCTTACCGAGAATACTAATCACAATTACTGTGGCGATCTGTGAAATGTGAGGTATTTAACTGTTTAATGTTATACTGCTGTGGTTATATTAACAAGTGCTGGGAGTATACAAATTGTCTAAAAGGAATAAAGTAACCGTTAATAACTTATAGCGTTTTTTAGTCACAGCTACAACTGAATTCACGGATGCAGCAGCTTAAGGGTTTCAATACACTTCCAGCGAATAACATATATAGATATACAGTTGTTTTGTATTTTTTATTTAAAACGTTTTGCATTTTTTTCATGTAGTCTAATTGTAGCATTGAGACTTCAAACTGATCCGCAGCTATGTCTGACACAATGCGATTAAATATATGTATTTGTATCTTAGGCCTATAATTAAGTAACATGAGATAGTAAAATATAATTAGTTCTTAAAATTCTCAAAACCCTACCACTCAATTAAAACATACAATTATAACACTATTATAGTTACAGAATAGAACAATATGAAATATTTTGTTAAACGGAAAATACATAGACTATGTTTATTAAAATGTCATCAGACGAGTGCATGGAACATTTTTATAAAGACCAAAAATATTATGGGCGCAATGTGGAAAATACCATTGACTGAGAAATTAAAATCAGTTTACAAACACATTTTGTTGTAAAATGTTCCACATGGTAAAAAAATTCTTGTACTTTTACGAAAAATTTCTTTATAAACTAGTTTCCAAAAAAAAAGTTAGTTTACAAGAATATTGTAAAATTTACAGGAAATGCTTGTATATAAACAAATACGATTGTATATTTAGAAACATTTTGTGTATTTACAAATAATAATTGAACACTTACAAATAAATTCTACATTTTACAAAAACTGTAGTGTAAGAACATTTTTTGGCAACCAGTTTCTAAGAAATTTTTTGTATAAGTACAAAATATTTTGTAAAATGTGACAGACCGTCAAAGGTTATTTTGTTTCTCATCGAACGATCTGCTCATAAAAATGTATCCCACTAGTCCCCACAGGAAAATTTTGACCACTTTAATGACCTGCGACATTCCTGTTGTAGTGCCTAGACTGATAAATGTTCTGACATTAGTTTACAAGCTTTTTCTTGTAAACGTACAAATTTGTATTATTGTGTAGATGTTATCGAAATACTGTCCCAGTGAAATCATTTGTAGGTAAAAATACGTGGTACAAAAATTATAAGTAGTAGTGAATAAAATAGTTTCACAAATTTTTGTAATAGTGATTAAATTCTTAATCTTTAAATAGTTATAACACTTCAGTTCTTATTTTGCTATAAGCTATGTCCGGTAATATATTTATTAAATAACCGAAATGTAAGAGTCATAATATTGTTTTGTGGGCACACAAGTTCTTTCGAATCTGGACAAAGGAGCAAGATAATTTTGTAATTTGGACTTCTAGACCTATGGAAAATTACAACTCAAACTGGCTTATTACAAAAATAAAATTATGCAAGTGGAGAGTGGAGATATCATTACACTTGTAAGTCATTCGCGGTGGAATATTGGTAGGGACCCTGTTTTTCGCGAAAATAATTTTGTCCCTGTTCGTTTCAATGCCTCGCGTGCACATCTGCAGTCCTACTTCATGGTTATTGGCAGCGTGTCTATGTGAGCAACCGAATTTCATTTGACTGAGCCAATTACAATAACGTTCTTGTAACGCTTTACATCTGTGATTTGCCGGTAGAATCCCAAGGCTTGCGAGAGTAAAAATATCCAATCACTGACCACGTAGCAGAACTGCAGATGTGCACGCGATACACTGAAACAAATTGGGGCAAAATTCTTTTCGCAGAAAACAGGGGTCCCTAAATATTGGTTTTAATCACGTTATTACTAATCTGGAGTTAGTATGTTAGGTTAAATTAAATGTTCTGCTACTTTAATTGTGAGTACAGTGGCGATCTTAATATATTTTAATTATTCAAATGTTTTCATATAAAAATTGCGAAATTCAGCGAAAAAGTTTCATTGTCATAAAATTATAGAGCAATTAATGGCGCCAAGTGATTGCATTATTGATAGGCTCAGCGGAGTGAAAGTTACCTATAAAAAATTACAAATTTGGGACCATTTATCGAGAAATGAAAAGTTATTCCCTTCCTTCAAGAGTCTCGAAAGTTATTTAAGTTATTTAAAAAAAAATAGTTATAAAAAGTAAGAGTACCAAATTCCGTGTCTGGTTAATTTTTTCATAAAATACTGCTAAATGCATTATATCCCACTGTAGTAATAACGCTGTTTCAGTTATTGCTATTAAAATAAGTAGAAATTTATTTTCCAGTGAAATGAATCAGAAATATTCTTGCAAAATTATAGAGAAAAAAGGAGCAATCTAAATCACTGCTTTAGTCGAGAGCGAATTTTAATATTTTTATGTCGATATCTTCTGTAGCACGCAAAGAAAGCGTTGTTCACAGTTTAATGTTGATCATTTTTTATCAATCTGGCCAACGTGAAATTGCAAAGAACCTGTCCCATTTATTTAAAAAAAACACTGACCCAATTATCATATTGTCACAGTTTCTTGAAGGCTGACACATTTTTGCGGGGGCCTGGTGTGGGATTTTGTGTGAATGAAACTTTAAATACAATCGTAACTGATGTCTAGTGCACGTATATGTGTGTGTATATATATATATATATATATATATATATATATATATATATATATATATATATATATATATATATATATAAAAGCAGTGATTACAGCCCATCATTTAATGAATTTTTCGTACAAATTTTGATTAATATTAGAAATATAAGGATTTTTCTCACATTTAAATGTAGGGAATAACGGGTCCCTATTATGCTTATTTAGTAAGTTTGTGATTTTTTTAAACCCTGGAAGGAAGCAGATATCACAAGACCATTACATAGAAATGTTGGAAATTGTTTGTACTGTGTAGCTGAATTTGTACAAAACATAAGTTTATATAGGGTAACTTTGACTAATTATCGACTTTAAGAAGTTTTAATTATGTCGATAACTAGCCATAAATAAAAAAACTTATGTTATAAAAAATTAAATTACATAGTACAAATAATTTCGAACATTTCTATGTAACGGTTTTGCGATACCTGCTTCCTTTTGCGATAAAAAATGATTAAACTTGAAAAAACAAACAGAATAAATAGGAACCCGTTGTCTTAATGAATGTTTACCGCCATTTGTTATTCAGATGTTCTATTATGTTTCAAATATCCACAAAGTATATTGCTTAGTTTTGTACAATTTCTACAGTTGACCTTGTTCTACTACGAGTCCGTTGACAGTATCATTTCTGTTATCAATCGCAGGAAAGAATATGTTTTTTTTTTTTTTTTTTTTTTTTACTTTTACGAAATTTTTTGGAAACCTGTTAGGCCTACTCACAAAAGATTTTCTGTGATGCTGAAAACTATTTCTCTGTAATATTTACAAGACATTCTTAGAAATATACATAGGTCCTCTATATGGAAATATTTCTGGATATTTCGAACTAGCGTATGTTTACAAATAATTTATTCTTAATTTTACAGCTGTTTTTATTGTTAGTCTTTTTTAGTTAAATGTTTTGTAGGAGTACAACAATTTTTTTTAAAATTTGACAGAGACACCGACATTTATCCGGTTCTACTTTAGATTTCTACTTTAGAATTTTACTCAGTTCATCTCAATATTTCTTCCTTCCTTTTTGATTGTCCTTGAGAATATTTTCAACCACTTTCGCTAAATAGTATATATATATATATATATATATATATATATATATATATATATATATATATACACTCATAAGAATGGAATGGAAATTTTAATACTAAGTTTTACACATTTTAGTCACTGAACATTGCAATTGGCAAGGTTAAAACATTTAGCATAAAGTATGGCTTGTTAGAAAAAATTACCTTAAAAATGTATCACTATTGTGAAGTGATTTCTTGAACTATGATTCTGGTAGGCAGGTCCCTTAAGAACATTTGGAAACTGCGAAATAATGGTTTTACTTTACTCAGCCAATCACTAGTGGCTAGTTTACGAATTTTAAAATGCTTCTCATCACGGCATCGCTTCCAGTTGTTGCTCAGAGATATGACGAGAGAAAAAAAAAACACTTAATTTAATATTTGCAGGGAATACTGTTCCAACAAATAATAGTCTACGTTTACGAAAACTTACGAGCTGGAGTAGGGTAGGTTTTCTCAGTCGCGTGATGAGGTTTTGTCGATCACCAGCATCTTGAACTCCTGTAATGTTGTTCAGGTTATAAGATGGCGGGAATCCTAAATAAAACACAACATATTATATACCTGTTAAATATTTTACTAAATGCGACGTTCACAATGACGATATTCCATTCATAACTTATTGAAATATGTTAGTGCGTGTTTCTTTGATATTTTCAACGCGGTGCATACTTAATTTATTGGATAATGATACCAGAACAGTAATTAAACTTACGTGTTTCTGGCCTAGAAAATTGTTTTGAAAGCATTACAGAACATCAACATAAATTTATATTTTAAATACAACTTCTCTCTTATTTGCAGTATTCACAATATACTACATCACCGAATTAACAAGATTATCAAGGAATTAACAATAAAATCGTGAAATAGCTTATACGTGTAATGAAAATAATATTAAATTTAAAATTATTTAAATACATAATTTACAATTATCATCTATGGTTTTGTACAAAAAATGTCAAGTTATAATTCTCCTAGTTTAATCATAAAAAAGTAGAATTTATTAAAATAAGTACCAGGATGTGTCCTAGTCAACATTTAGTGTTAGTGTATTTACAGTTTGTTTATGAAAGGTCCAAAAATTAAATCAGATAATATTTATTTAAAAGTGAAAATAAAGAGAGAAAATTTGTTAACAAATTTTGCCATATCTTTTAATAAATTAATTTGCCAGTGTGACACATTTCTTCACAGTAATCCCTTGCGCCGAAATCGTAGTATAAAATTACAGCGTCAATAATAGATCACTAGAAAATTCTAGAAATTGTTGTACTACCAATACTACAGCTCACAAAGTTAGCAAAACCTATTTTCTAGGATTGTAATTTTGGTATTTTATACCGACTTTCAAGTTCTTGAAAATATCAGTAAATGTTTTTAGCTATAACTTGTATACGACATCCTCGTATAAGGATATACGAAAATTATTTTACAGCTAATTTCGAATTTCTATTACTAGGGGCCTGCATATTTTACGTTTTTATCCGGCAACACGTTGGAATCCAAGTTACTGTGAGCACATCTGACTTCTCGTGTTGGCCGGCATTTTGTGTGGTGAACTTGAAGGACTTTTATAACCAGTGATATTAGGTCGGCGGTAAAATATCCCAAGTATCCTGTAATGCTGGTACGAAGGCACGGAGCCAATCACAGAGCGTGTTCGGGTGAGTAGAGGCCAGTAAATTCTAGCGTGTCGCCAAATAATACCAGGAAATTGATATATTTGTAGCTATTACACTTCCGTTGATATTAAGTTACTTATTACCTGCGAAAAGCCCTTAAGGGGGATGGAGCGACAAAGCAAAGAATTTTCAAAATTTTCGACATAACTTATTCCCTTCGCTTATTTACGAAAATCAAGGCTCGACAATCCGTAGATTACACTTCTGTACACCTTCATTCTTTATTACATAGTGGCAGACTTCCGTATTTTTGGAGCACTGACGGTAGATTGGAAAAATGTATTTTTTTTTTCCTATCTGCCATCACTTCTCCAAAAATAAGACAGTCTGTTACTATGTAGTAATGTAATAAGTTATACAGAAGTATCACTTCCGGATTGTCGAACCTTGATTTTCCATAATAAGCGAGGGGGGAAAGTTATGTCGAAAATTATGAAAATTCTCTGCTTTGGCGCTCCATCCCCCTTAAAACTCGGCACCAAACACAAGGGAAGAATGATAATTTCTTGAGTCGGCTGTTAATGTCTATTCAACGAACGAGTGTACTTATCTGACAGGCATGCTAGTAAAGCTTTTTGAGGTATTTCGTATATCACTATTTGATTTCCAGCGTGTTACATGTTGCCAACGTAACTTTACCTACATCTAGTTTCTGAACTTATATGTGGTAGCTGTAAAATATGCAATTGTTCGTGGACCAGAATACGGCCGTTTTCGAATAGTGCCCTAAAGCATCCTCCGCAACCTCGAATCCACGAAAGCGCATCACGAGCAGAGACAAGAGAAACAGACAGATAAAACATTAGTAGCGTATACTGAGATCAAGATGACTTGGTTTATTTGTGTAACAATGTGGTGGAGTGCAACCAACTATTCCTGTAAGTGTATTGAGAAATGAGGTTATGGTTGAAAAAAACCACAGCCAAGTTGTACACGTAGCTGTGGTAACCAACAATTTGTTTCTCGTATCAATATAGCAAAGTTGAATCAGCTGTTCCTGTAAGTGTATTGAGAAATGAGGTTATGGTTGGACAACCCACAGCCAAGTTTTTGCGTCTCATGGCGACAGTCATCTCACCATAGAACATACGCCACGCTCCATCTGTATGTTTCTCTAATCTCTGATTACAAAGGGCGCGGTCATTTTATATTCGCGTCCCGATTCTACCAAGGATCCAAGGTTGCCCTCTTCCACGCATTCTCCGCACAAGGATTCTCGTGTCTTTACGATAACCGTTTGTTTGTCGCTGGAGCCGATGAAATACGGTACCACAGGGTAAAAAACGTTTTGAGGTGGTTACAAAATGTTTTATCAATATGGACCTCACCAAATGTTCCAATTTGCTTTGTAGTGGTTACAAATTTTTTTTTGTAGTTATTGCAAAACTTTACTGGGAGCAGCAAAATAATTTTGTGGCCACCACTAAAAAAATCTTCTGAGGTCCATAATGACAAAATATTTTGTGGTTGCCACAAAGAGATTTTTCTTTCAGTAAATATTATCTATAAAGCTTTATAATTTGTACTGGAAGTTTTTTCACCCATACGCTGTATGGGACACTCACCATACTTCAGTTAATACATATGGGGAATCTGTTGAGTATTATTCTACACAAGTCTGGTAACACCAGTACACATTTGTGTGTTTCCTAAAAATTTACGAGGAACACTGCCTAGATGTATGGGAAACAAATTACCACACCTACCTTCTTAATTATATAACTAGAGCCAGTGATTTTCAGTTAAAAGAATTGTGCAACATTTTGTTTCAATGCCTTACGTATACTCCTGCAGCTCTTCTTCATGGTAAGTGATTGGCTGTTTTTAACTCTCAACGTCTTGGGCTTCTACCCGCAAATCACAAACGTGTGTTATCGCAGTAACTCTATTATCATTGCAGTGGCGATTCGAGGTTTGTTGGCAGGGAGGGCACAGGTTGCCGAGAACCGTTCACTCGTGTAAACGCTACACCGTATACCAATGACCATGAAATATGTACTAGATACCGAGATACGTTGTGAGCAGTCAGTAATAAGCGGCACATACATACTAGTGTGTCAGTGGCTGTAGCGTCTAATAGCACACAACACTATACAGATCTCTGCAGCTGGCGCTCTTGGCAACAACCTACGAGCCGACACTGTCTCATTCATTATCACTAGGGACTGGAAAATTTTGCGAATTCAATTACATGTAGGCTAGAATCCATTGACTATGCATACTCAAGCCCCGACTATTTGTCCACTAGCTGCTACTCTGTGGAACAGCAGACAATGAGCGAATAGACGGGGCTTGAGTATGCATAGTACAATGGATTCTAGCCTACAGGTCATTGAATTCGCGAAATTTTCTAGTCCCTAACTATCACACATCGCAGTCAAATGAGCGACGCATCTACACAATTACACGCTGCCAATAAAAAAAGAGCTGCAGATGTGAACGTGAGACACTGGAATAAAATGTTGCATAATTCTTCCCACCAAAATTTACTGGCTCTATAAACAACACGCCCCGTACATCGGTGTGGTAAAATTACACAAGTGTAAGTCACGAGGTTAACCCATGTAGGGCAAAATGTATGCTTGAGGCATTCAAAGCAAAACCCGAGTAAAGTTTTCAAGCGTTGAATAATTCACGAGAACAGCTGCTCGATCATTTTATTGTAGGAGATGGTGGAAAATTGCGGCAAGAATGTTTTCTGCCTGCGTATCCTCCAAGTCAGTGAAGCGTCATGCGGGATGCGGCTTGTATGATTGGACCATGGTTGTATGACGTGATTTAGCTGTTTACAGACAAATAACAGACGTTCAGTCGTAGCGCGCCAGAATTAGTATTGGCCACGGCCGTAGAAGAACAGGTCTGGACACTCGCCTATCTAACAATGTATTTTGCTTGACCCCCTTGTTGTTTGGCTGTAGTTCGTCAAGTTACCGAGCGTGTTGTACTTTTTGGCGCTGTAATTCGGGCGGTCGGATTCAAAACTCCGTCCACTTTTTTTCTATTGTTAAATGTATAAAGTAAATAAAGATTGCTGGAGCCTTTTCTTAAATTTGTGAGCGAAGAAAGTATTTCATAAATTGATAAAAAAATACGTTTTGATAAATAGTTTATCTTAGCGGAAAGGAAGTGGGCGGAGTTTAGTCCGACCGCCGTAACATCAGCAACAATAAAACACGATACTCTCGGTAACTTGACGAACTACAGCCAAACAAGGGGGTCAAATATCCAGGCGAGTGTCCAGACCTGTTCTTCTACGGCCGTGGTATTGGCCCAATCAATCAAACAAAAGACATACGTCAGAAATGAAATACATTACATTTAAGACTAGGAAACAATTAACTTTTCCCACGGTAAATCACCATACCTGCGGACGGTTAACCTTGCTAGAGAGGATGGTACGCTACTGTTAACACTTAGCTAGCGAAACACGACAGTAGCCATTACCAACATCACAACTGTACTCAAACCACTGAAGACAGAAGCGCGATGCGTTTGACATATGAATAAATAATGTATAAAAACGTAATTGCTGCCTCACATTTAGGTTTAATATTGTATAAATGTATGCGTAGGCTTTAATTGAATTCTCGGCATTTTAAAGCCATGAATTGCTTACTACCGTATAGACTGGCGGGAGACAAAATCTGATCATGTGATTGAGCAAACAAGCTTAACCCAAGGGTTACAACTTATATTCCCAAGTGGGGTGGGGGACGCAATAATTTATGCTCTAACGTTCATCTTCTGAGAGGCACCATAGTTACCGTCTTGAATAAAGGAGTTTTGCTTTCATAAAATAACTTTTAAGTACATGTCATATTACTAAAATAAAGAACATGTAAAATTATTGTATGGAAACAGGTAGATTGTTCAAGGTTTGCCCCTGCTTCGTGGATTCATAAGATGGGAAGGGGCATTATACCCTTGCCATCCCCTGTTGTTGTGGTCTTGAAAAGCCAAAGGTTGCTTTTAGAATTCGGACGGCAAGCTTCAATAAAAACGTATCCTTGATCACGAAGGACGCATTGCCGTGGAATTACCCAGCATTCAAGTATCCAAGAATCAACACCACGTATTCGGGAACTTCCTATAGTTTACAACTGGCAAGCTCAGGCCTCAGAGTTGAGGGAGTGTTTGTGGCGCCAGGTTGCGGACGGGGAATTCAGGTAGTGTGTCGGACTGTCGGTCTCCATGGTGTCCACACTGCCGCAGATGATTGATAGGCCGGCGATGGGGCAGGTAGGTCTGTCGCCACTCGGACCAGCCAGCCCCTTTCTCTCTCGGCCGCGGTGGTGTCTGTATTCTTCCTTCAGGCTCCCTTATCAAGGCCGGACTACAGTTAAGACACCATAGAACTAATGTTGGTACCCCTTCAAATTCCGTTACTCCTACTCTGATGACGAAGAGTAGGGCCATGAACACTTTGCAAAAAGAAAAGCCCCAATTTATTTTAGTCTATTGCATACACATTGTCAGATCTGTTTCGCGAAAATAAGGTTACTGCAACATCGCACGTCTGTGGTTTGCATCCAATCACTGGTCATGAAACAAAAGTACATGTTTGCACGTAATACACTAAAACAAACTGTGGCAAAATTCTTTCTGTGAAAAATTATTTGTGATACTAATGATGAGTAGAGACGATGATTAGAGATGATGGTATATCGCGAAAATGTTTTGCGTCAACATAGCCTTGAAAACACTGACACAACGTAGCTGCCTGCAGACCAATAACATGCATTAAATATTAAAATAGCGGCATTCTTATTAGCTCAGTCAAATAGGGCAGTAGCTCCACGTACAAGGAAAAGCCAGTAATCTTTTGATAAGTTGAACGTATGTTGAAGCCTAGCAAATAGTCAAGTTTTTCCGCGATAAACCATCATCTCTAACGATGATTTATCTTGGAAAACTTGACTGTTTACTGGATTTCAACGTATGTTTAACTTACCAGAAGATTGTTGCCTTTATGTGGAGCTGATGTCGTATTTGACTAAGTCAGTAAGAATTCCGCTATTGTAATACTCGTACTTGATGCGTGTTATTGGCATACAGAAGCTACGTTGTGTCAGCTGTTTATCACCCAATCATACGTGGTGCATGCAAGAAACTGCAGCATTTTTAAGAGTATGTTGACACAAACAATCTTCGCGATATACCATAATCTCTAATGATGAGCTTTCAGTCCGGGGGCTGGTTTAAACCACAGGGGAATACCTAAGGCGAGACTAGGCAAGGAACATTTACTCTACGGAGTGTATACGAAGTGAGCATGGAAAGAAAAACAAAAGCAAACTGCCAGTTCTATTGGATCATTTTGCGATCCAACTAAAAGACTTTACCCAAATATATTAAGAAATTTCTCCACCTACTTTGGCTTTGACCAGTGACACCCTATTTTGAAGAAAGAAGTTTCTTGGCAACGGCCTCAGATAAATATTAGATTTTTAGTACTGAAACAAAATCCTCGCTAAAAACTAATTTTCGTGCTGCAGTAGAAGAGTTTAGGAGCTAGGATGGCATGAATACAAAAATAAGTTGTTACATTTCGAGAACTACGGGATATATTGTAACCAAATTGTATATTTGATGGTTTATCAGGTCAGCTTTACTTTTATTATAGCTTTTAGTTTGAGGTATGCCATTTTTAGATTAAATTTCAAAACCTGATAATACAAGTTTTGATTTAGTAGGATCAATTGTTGTAGACCAGCTATGTGGGCATATAGAATGACATGAATACATCATATATATAGTGAAAACTGCTGGAGCTACTGTAACCAAATTTTATATTTTGACCGTTCAACATCCAAGTTTTTAATTTAGTAGATTTATTGTTTAAGATAACACTACGCCATGTTGGAAGATAAAATTGCATTAAAAATGACTCCGTTTTGCTTCGTAAACTACTGAACAGATTGTAAATTTTTGGGTTAAGCTGCACTAACAATGAGGAATGTAGAATAATTGACTATGCTTAGGAATCTAAAATATTCGATTTTTTGGGTACAAATCAGAACACAAATAATTGTAAATTTATGTTACTTTTGCTAATTGGCTTTGACTTCTTGGAGAATGTTGAGCCATAATTGAAGAAGCGACTAAATGCAGGTCCAAACATGCGGTTACACATGTCAGCGTGTAGCTACAAAGCTGTATTAATAGTCTAAAAATTGGCACAAAGGAAAAAATAACGACTTCAAAAATGCCCACTCAACCTAACCGTGATCATTTCAGCCGGTATAACTCACACGTTTTTCTTCAAAAACAATTCAAGATCAGTTGGTTTGTCAGTTAAAAACGCCATCACCTCGAATGATTAAAATATATGAAATTCGCCATTTAGTTTTTATTGAATAGTTACTTTCAAAGTTTATAGAAAAATATTTTATGATGTTTTTTTACGGAAAGGAAAATTCCGTGTGTTCAATGACCCGTATGTCAGGATCTACTGTCCTATGCATACTCTAGCCAGTCTATTCGTAAATTGTTTGCCAGTGAGCAGCAGATAATGGACAAATGGTCGGTGCTTGTGTATACACAGGGTATTGAATTCTAACAAATAGGTCACTGAACTCGCGAATTATTTGTTTTCCAATGTCCAATATGATACATTTAAAAATTAAGAAGTATTTGCCACAGCAAAATAAAAATCAGTGTTTGATGAGTGTAGACCTACGTATAGAAGTTACATGAGTTATGTAAAATAACAGGACCAGTTATCCGTAAGCATCTGAATCACATAATGGAAAATACTCCTAACTGAAGTCATAAACAACGGGTGTTTTTACACTTGTAATACCAGCGTTCGCATGATAAATCTGCGGTAAGTAATTGCCTTTTGGAGTTTGTTTGGTTAGATAATTCTGTCAAGATCGCTGTTAGCCACACCGGCTGTTCGTGAGATATACAGTATGAAGGGAAAGAAAGCTGGTCGGACGAATGAGTTGTTGCATATTCAACAATCTTCTGGTCTGGGAGTTCACGAACAGAAAACATTTATGGGATACGCTGTCCGACACGAAAATTTACTGTTGGCGGTAATTAGGTTTTCCACGTTATCCACATTTAAAGTAATAACGTTACTTATCTGCCGCAATCCCATCAGAAAGAATTGTTAATTTTAATATTCTCAGAATTAATATTTAATCCCAAATGTTTTTTTATTTCTGTACAGCACAATTATCTCGTTTCATAAGACCCACAAGTAACCATACGTTAAAATTTTTTAAGTTTTTTGTTGCTGAAAAAATGTATGCTCTAGTTGAATGCGTAAATACTTATTGCTTAATTTTTTTCCTCCGGTTATTTTGGGCGGCACCTGTTTTTGCTGAAAAGCACTGAGATCACTGTCCGTCTGTCAGCACAGTAACTGAACCGTACTAGCAATCTGTAAACATTTCAACACATTCAGTGGTTTAATAGTTTCAGAACAACTGGCAGCGACAAACACGTAAATATCCTAAATATAACATCAATGTTTTTGAACACCTTAAAATTTCAGCAAAACGTTCGTGAGAAAATATTAAATAATGGAGGTTTTGGAGAAAATTTGAAATAATTTACTATTGTTACGAACGTCATACGCAAGTAAAAAACCTACAGTAAAGTAAGCTGTAAAACATTTCGGGTTATGTACCAAGATTGTACTAGGTATACCCCACTCAATCGCAGAATTGATTCATGAATCGAACATTTATTTCCATGCGTGATTCCTGAAAATATTTCCTATTTCTCTCTGTAAGAACTATCATTCAACACTCCAAATGTTTAGTTTCTATACACCACCCGGCTTCCATTATTTAATTACTTGTTTTCCAAATTTTTTTGTTGACGCTTAGCTAATTTTTTTTTTTTTTTTTTTTTTTTTTTTTTTTTTTTTTTTTTTTTTTTTTTTTTTTTTTTTTTTTTTTTTTTTTTTTTTTTTTTTTTTTTTTTTTTTTTTTTTTTTTTTTTTTTTTTTTTTTTTTT
>PNEQ01020671.1:111055-167851 GCA_003012365.1 Medauroidea extradentata | reverse complement strand
CATTGACCATCAGTTGTCAGCAGAATCGGAACATAGCTGACGTTACTGAAATGAAAGGCCAGTGTTTTTTAACAGTAACGGATCACGCCCTTTACGTGTATTTGTAAGTACGTATGTAACATTTATAAAATTGCCAGGCCTATTGAAATCAGTATTTGGTTTAACAGGAAGGCAACTCATCTAAGCATTATGTCAGCATGTTGTACATCTATTATATTGAAAGATAACTCTAAATGAATAAATAATTTTAAACATATCTTATACTCAACCGATTATTACCAAATTCCAGCTTTAAGAAAAACTGTAGCGGATCGTTTGTACTTTAACCATTAGTTGAATTTCACTAATTACCATTGTTTTTCGATGATTTGACAGTATTAACTTTAAAGGTATTACCGTATCAAGTACAAATTATTTATCGTCACCTAGAAATTGTCTGTACGCCTGCATATATATTTTACAACAAAATTCCCGTAAATATTTATAGCACTTGAGGATTTCCAAAAGCATTATGGACATAATGCTATTGGACAATTGTAGCCTACTTCTTGCAGGATATAAGGCGTGCTTTTAAAACTATTAGCTTGCGATAGGCAATATTATGAATGCGTGAATGAAAGAAAAATAAATACTTTAGATGTAATCTCTATCTCAGTACTTGTACTGGAAGCTGCAACTCCATATCTCTACGGTAGTCTCTTTCCTAAACCCTGAACAATATATGGATCAGAGGCAGGTACGTGATGAATACAGACTCTTACGACGAGTATAAGTTGTTACAAGTAATATACAACATGCAAACGTTGCTAGTCTCAAGCGTGGGAAGACATGTATATGGTTCGATGCTAATGGTGAAGCAAGAGGGAAAGATATCAGCATATTGTAAGTTGTACAGTGCTGAATAGTAGTATGTTAACTAGGCGGTGGTTAAACGTTTAACCAGGAGGCAAATGTTGATATCGTGCTTGTCTAATGTATAGGTTATAGCCACTGCACTTTCATCCACTATGTTGGTACTGGACTTGCAGGTCGTAAAGTTGGCTCTCTCTCGTCTGTAACAGTCCGTCTTTCCCAGCTGCTTCAAAGCTAGGCGCTATTGTTCTTGGAACGTCAACAGACATGCACTGCTAAACGTTTAGAAAATAGAGAATTTATCAATGTTAACACTTCACTGGTAGCATATTTATTAAAGGTAAGCTTACATTAAAAAATAGCGTGTATGTTACTAAAATTCTATACGATATTTTGGTAATATCAGAAGTTTTTCAGTATTACCATACTTATACAAAAAGCCAAATATTTTTTGACAAATGCAAAACTTTATAAAATAAATATTTGGCCCTCAAAGTCACAATAATTGTATTTAAGCTGCTGCGGGAAATTTTAAGCATTTTTCTGCAATATAACGTTTTTCTTTTATATATTTTTTGATATCTCCCGATGTTCGCATTTGGGAAATGTGGCATAGTATCGTTTCACCAATCTCTCGCAATCCGCCACTGACTAAATACCTTCATTCTATCCACCGCCAAGGCCTCGCTCGGTAGTTTTACAGCGATATAAAAATATTATTTTAAAATATTATAATTTTCATCGAAAGAATTCCTACAATATTTTACCAAAAAATATTCATAATGTGTACTTAATTTTTGGCAGCAATAAACCTGATAGTTTTTCAGATTTTCCTATCCAAACTATCACCACGTTTGTTATTGAAATATACCAAAATTCAGTATAATAATCTATTGCAAACAGACGCTGCATTAATTTGCAAAACACCTAGTACATAGAATTCTGCATCGTCTTGAATTACTGTTAAAATTTTTTTGAGTTTTTTTTTTTTTGCATTATTGTGAAAAAAACTACCTAGCATGGCTTAAGAACTAATACACTTTTTTACAAGAAAATAGTTTGTCCTGAATACCAAATGTGAAATTCGTGTACATTTTGCTTTCTTGTCAACTGAGTAGCTACGGGATACTAGGTAACTGCAGACGCTCAGCTTCGAAGGTCTCACATGTCAACCGTATTTTGGGTGGTAACGTGGAACTTCGCTGTGTTTTCTATGTGCTTGACAGCCGACTTCCTGTGTTGTGAAGGGACGTGCAACGTAATTATCACAGCAAGGCAAACAAAACTGTCGTCGTAAGAGAACACGAAAGTGTCGTTATCAGAATCGACGGATCTCTCTGACTAATTCAGCTGCTCGGCACTCTTCCCACGGGACATAGCAGTGATACGTGTACCTACGGGTAGTGTTGCCAAGTGTAGAATAAATAAGTTTCGAACAAGTCGTAGAAACGACCCAACAGCCTAACTACAATGCATGGTTATGCGGTTGTATTACGTTAAGTTGCTGCTGGGATTGTGATCAAGTTTGCTCGGTCATAAGCTTATGTCTGACAGCCTGCAAGTAATTCAGGATCTCGTGGCATGTTGCACGCTTGATAACTCTGCTAGTGTTACTGTTTGAGCACAATTTAAATTTCATCCTACCCAGATTAAACTTGCGGCATAATAATAATAATAATAATAATAATAATAATAATAATAATAATAATAATATAATCTTTATTTGCACAGCTAAGAAATTTATCTTCTCTTACACCAAACATAAAAAACATCACACACAAATATTGGCATTTATAAAAATTAAAAATTAATGATATTAAAGACCGAAATTATAATATATACTAAATAAACACGGAAATAAAACACGAAACACTAAAATTAAAATGTGACCCTTCAAACAATATCGGCCTACGGCCAGCAAACAAAAACCTGGGTTTAAGTAAGTCGCGGCTAGTAAATTAAACAGGTTCGACAGAAACACTTCATCTAATAAATGTCAGGTAATAGGCTAGAAATCAAACAAATCACATTATAAACTACTTATGAATACACACGTAAATATTACATTCAGTCGGAGTTTGCAATACAATAACCGCTTATAACCGAGTTTAAATTGCAGTAAATAACCGCCAGTCGAACGATTTCAGTAAGGGTGTATTCGGTTGCTCGCACCGATGTTTGTACATTTAAATATAACTAATGTCTTTACGTTATGCCGCGTGTTTCGTCTTTGCACGCATAACCGAAAAACTCTTGGTTGAAAAGCAAAACAGTCTGAACCTAACCTCTTTCAACGACTTGACAAATATAACACCTAACATTTAAATTCAACATTTAAATATTTACTTGCCGTGCTCTAAGTCGTTTTCGAAAGCTGACAACCTATGGAGTAGGATAGTTTTTTTGGTTATTTGGCCAGGTTTTGTTGATCACAAAAATTTAACCGCTTCGTGCGTGTTTTTTCGAAGTTTTGAACACAGTACATTCAGTTTCTCTTATGTGTGGTTTGAGTTATGTTAATTCTGTTAAAGGTTCGAAAGATCAATGTTAAAAGTTTGGCACAGGAAAAATTTCCGCCGCTTGAGCGCTGGTATAGGTGATTCGGAATAAAGTGAGCACTAAAAAAGCCCTGATTAATTTCTATTTTCTGCTAGTTTATATCTTTCCGCTACATGTAAACATCAACATTGCCACGTGCTTTTATTTACATAGGCTTGTACAATGTTTACATTTACGTTACAGTGCTCCGATAAATTTTAGCTACAATATGTACTCATTAAATGCACGGGTGTTGAATATGTGCTATAGGCCTACTCAGTAGTAATCTTAGTTATAAATACCTGCGAGTAAACGTCTTATAACACTGGTTTCTCTGCGTCTACTCTAACGGCGCTATTAATTACCGTTACGAATCTCGTAAATCCATGCACAGTATATTCGAACTTTTAAATTAAAACCGTCACTAAAAAAACACACGACACGCAACTCAAGAATTAAATTCCGTTCAACATTCTTCAATGAACGACGACGTTGAATGTATTTATCAGAAACCCATATTCATTACACAACGTACAAACAAACTGAATGACGCAATGCGGCGAAAACCTAACTCTGATGCCATCTGTCGGTGAAATTTCAAACTATCTCTGCGGCGCGAAGCAACAGCGGCATGTGCCAACGATAATCGACTCGGTTGCGTCGCTTTGTACTTCCGCTAATTAAATAAAATTGTACAGTCAGTAGGTATGTCCGTAAGAACTTAAATAAATATTTTAAAGTATATTAAATACAGAGAGGTCGTTTGCAATTGATGTTGTTTCACTAATGCTGTATTCAAATAAGAAAATGCCAAACTCTCCTATAAGAAAACACATTATCATTCTAACTTGTAGTAGAATTAACCTTAGTTTTGTCTAATGAATTACATTTTTTTTTTAGAAATTAAGAAATTATTAATAACTGGGCACCTGAAAAACTCGCGTTTTCATTTGTGCACAAGCTAGAATTCAAACGATTGTATGCTCGTGTCACTTTCTCAGTTGGCCCTTGACTTATTTGACACTTCCTGGAGAGTACTGAGCCAATAATAAAGAAGCAGTTAAATGCAGGTCCAATAAAATAACTTCATTATGTCAGCGAGCAGATAATAAACAGTTGCTGTCTGCATCACTACACAGATAATTCTTGGAGACTAGCCTACAGTCCTGTGAACATGAGAATGTTCCAGGTCTCTGTTAATAACTGAAATGAATGTGGCACAACAATACGAAGTATTCATTTAGTTTTGTAAGAACTGCGTTTTAGTAACATTCATTAATTATTTTTACTTTGCACGCATTTATATTTGTAATATGTCTGTGTGAACTGAATTAATTTTATTGTGTTACGTGTAACTGGAATTTTTATGTTAGTGACTACATGTCAATACAAAGATAAATATGCTATACCTTAAAAATTATCACTGCATCTAAAAAGGAAAAAATGGAATGGGGGGAGGCGGTTCCGATTTATGTTGCCACGTGCCTCACATTCTTATGAAGTAAGTGGCCCTGTTTTGCTTCGTATAACTTCACTAATATTTCACAGTTATTTAGTTATTTATGGCCAATAACTGTTAATATTTTGAAATATGTGTCACAGTGCAAGCCAAACTACAGTACAAGTGATGGAATAGGCATCTGAGGTTCATTTTTAACCCCCGACTAAGGTTAATTCTACTACAGGTTAGAAAGAAAATGTGTTTTCTTACGGGAGAGCTTGGCACAGGGAAAATTTCTGCCACTAGTTTCGCTGCAATCGCATGTGGACCAGAAAAATACTAAACTGTTGTAAAATTACTTATAAATTGGCTTGGAAATAACGGAAGTCATTTAATTTTATAAAGTGAAAATAAACCAAATTCACGTTTTGTATTGTCAACTTTATGTAACTTAAAATTCAGGAAAGCTCTGTGATTGGTCAGATTGCACCCATTAGCGATACTAGCGCTCATTTTCCTTGTGCCAAACTTTTAACACCGATCTTTCTAACTGTAGTAGAGTTAACCTTACCCCGACGCAAATAGAGGGGTTATAAGTTTAACGTGAGTATCTGTGTGTCTGTGACATCGTAGCTCCTAAACGGATGAACAGATTTTGATTTAGTTTTTTATAATTAAGTTTTGAAAGGTTACTTGAACGAGATTGTTCTTAGCTTTGATTCAAGAATATCTGTTCAGCCGTTTGAAGATCATCAGCTGTTTACTAGTTGTTGAAGGGATGTGAGCAACTTCTACTGTTCTGATCTATTCGAAATTTTTATCCTGTGAGTTGGGCTTTTTTTTAAATTTAAAATATCTGTAGAACTAAAAAATTTCGACTGACATAGCATAAAATATCTACAACCATTATAAACACGTGCCCTTATAACTGTCAAATTTTTCAGAAGTTATGTGAAACGTAGTACAGATAGGTTAATGTCCAGACCTGTATTTCTAAGACCGTGCGTCAAATCCCTGGTTCCGTTACATTCCGCCGTAAACCGCAGTCCGCTCGATCTCAACAAAGAACGGTCGCTGCCCTCCTGAGCACTTCGCCCACTCTCGCTAACAGCAGGTGTCAGTCACTCTTACCTTACAATGGTGGAGGGAGAAGCTATGGGACGCAGTAGGGTCTAACCACTACCTTTCGCAAACCGCAAGCGACAATCACGGCATGGGTTCTTCGTGAGGGATTGCCAGCTAGCATTTCATGTTCGAGTGTACTAGTCTAACTGCTGGAATGTGTCGTTTTCTAATATTAAACTTAATAATACTTTCGCGAATCAGTTCGTGATTGGTAGAGCCATGATTTAATAGCGACTTTTTTTTTACACAATTTAGTTTCAATGGTTTATGTCTAGAGCCACGATTTTATGGCGTAAAGGTTTTTGCATGAATTCGGTTTCAATGTCTGCTGACAAATCACAGATGAAGCCACAGTTGTCTTACTCTAATTGGTGCAGTCAAACGATAGACGTGTCTGAACAAAGAAGCAGAGCTACCGGTGTGCATGTAAGACATTAAAACAAAGTGATGCATAACCTCTTCGCGACAAAATCTTGGCTCTACTTAGTCATATCTGCAGCACTGCTACATGGTCAGGGATTGAATGTTTTAAGGGGCCCGCCTACATAGCGCCTTAGCGGCCGTTCGACCTCATGGACGTGGAGTTTTCCCCCACAAAAGCGGGATTTGGTCAACCCCTGTTGTGGAGGAGGTTGTCTCTCGCTCTCTCTGTTGTCCTCTCGGCTCGGTCTCTCGAATCCTTCAATTTTCCACAACACTGGCTGCATATTTGCGCAGGACACATATTACAAGAACCAGATTTCCTCAAAATGTTCAGTTGTTACAATGTACAAACAGTCACGGGATCGAAAGCTAAAGGATAGATCTACTAAGGTTGAATTGTTTTAAGTAAAAGTAACAAAAAATAACTGCATTACACAAGCCGGAAATGGCACTAATTTGGAATGTTAAGGCCCTATTTTCTAATTACTTAAGAAACTGATAGAACTGAAACCATGTACCCTTAGTGTGAGGTACCTTAATATCTTTTATATGTCAAACACACAATCTCACGACTGATATTTTCTGTAAAAAAAACCATTCTCCTGAACCTCTATATCACAACTTTCATGACAGGTAGGCGGCCCCCTTAACTCTCGCTTGTTTTGGAGTTCTGTTGGCAAATCTGATTGGTGAAGTCAAATGAGAGACGTGTTTGACCAAAGGTGCGCTGCAAACAACCATAGATCAGAGCTGCCGATGTGTACGTAAGTCATTGAACTAAATGGTGCAGAAATCTTTTCGCGTGTTACACGTGACTATAGTCGGGACGAAGTGCATTCGACTATCGAGGTGATGGAGTACTAGACATGTTAAGTACACCGCCTGCCACAGCACGCTTAAAATGCGTTTCAGTGTGTTCGTAAATACGTCCTTTTGAACGGAACTATTTCACATGTGCCCATTGTGTCAATGTACGAGAATAAAAAACAATCCAAACGATGACGGAAGGATAGTTTCATAGCACCACACCAGTTAGAAAAATAATTTCGGAGCCTCTAAAAAAAAAAACACCTTCTGCAAACTGTTATATTTGAAAAATTACTCATGTGGTTCGTGTGAAACATGCAGTGGACTTTGCTTAAAACTTTATACGAGTAAAAATATGGGGTCACCACGGTTACCGTCAGTCAGGCGGGTTGTCTACGTTGACACACATGTCGCTTCAGTGTCTTGCGGTAGAGGCGATATCGCACAAGATGAGCCGGTCAACATCGCCCTTGGCGGCATGCCGCACTCACACAAACACACGGCCTGTAAGTGGGCGAACATGTGTTTTAAATTTGCCTGTGAAGTGAATATGGTGGATACACTGTAAAATGCTACCCTGAAAATAAATTTCAAAATTTTCCTTCATTTTAAAATGCCTTGATATGCAAAAATACATTGAATACTGCCCAAACAAAGACGAATCAAGAAGTCACGTATTTCCTTTAAATATTAGATTGTATTCGAATCCAAGTTATCCCCCTTTTTTCTCTTCGCGGAAATTAAACTTTTTATCGACGTACACACACCGTCCAGATTCAACCTGAATATTAGCTTACTTAGTAATGACGAAACTATGTTGGTAGCATTTAAAACTGTGGTAAACGAATGGTGATACACAGTAGACTGCTAAATAGCTACTGTGCCATTATAACTGTCAAATAAGTGCACTAGTTTGTGGAATAGGTAGGGGTGAAGATTTGTCGTAGGGAATGTTGGCTGTTTACCAGGCTTCAACGTAATGTATTCGTTTCTGACGCTTTTCTTTCGTTACTGGCGAGTCCGCATTTGATTGGGACACTACTAGAATACTCTGGCAGAGAAGAGTCTCGCGATTTTCCACCACCTCTATTAATAGAAGCTTTCTTTTTCGCAGTTTCGAGCTCCTGAAAAAAAAACACAGCTGAAATGGAGCTATTTGCTTACTCGGCACTAGAGACCTGCGAATTTCGCGTTATTCCTGACAACAGCGTGAACTCCAAGTTACTGTGCGAACATCTGTGGCCGACGATTTGTGTTTATATATTCAGCACTGGCGGCTCTAGGGTTTTTGGCAGGGAGGGCACTAGTTGACGCTACAGCCACTGACACGCTGGTCTGTAAGTGCCTCTTATTACTGACTGAATAAGTAGCCAGTAGATATTTCAAGGTCATTGGTAGAGACCCGGTAATGTTGCGGGTTCAACGACCAGCCGGCTGGACTCCACAGTCCTGTGTACACTATGTCTTCAGCTACTTGTACATAGGCTGCTGCTACAGTGACTGGCCAGTTGTACATGCGACAAGGTAGCGCGGGAGTCTGTGAGCGTTCTCATGCAGGTCAGCTATTGGTTCACAATCCTCAAGGAAGAGTTTCAGTTACAGGACCCAACTGCGAAAGTAATCAATGTGTACATGAGCTTGAAATCTAACGTCTCCTCAAATGATTTCACGAAATTTCCGTGCCTCTAGTCATTGGCAGAGACGGGAAAAATTCGCGGGTTCACTGACCCGTAGACTAGCCTGCAAGAATATGTGTGAATTGAAGCAGACAGCAGATACTCATTAGCTGCTTGCGGTTAAAGTGGGACTTCAAGGACGTGTCAAATAAGTTAAAGGCCAATAGCGAAAGTGACACAACCGTACAGTTGATGGAATGATAAGCTTGTGCCCAAATGAAAACGCAAATTTTTCAAGTTTCTAGTCATTGGTATACGACGGCGCATTCTAAGGAGTGTACAGTTCTCGGCAACTTGTGCCTACCTGCCAACAACCCTCGAGCCGCCACTGATTTTCAGTGTAACTTGAATTTACACTATTCTCTTTACACGTTTCACCCACAATGCTGGATACGGGATTACGGCGTGCCAGTCCATCGCCAAGCGCCAACCTGTAGGACTAGAGAAGAATAAGGAATTACGTTAAATGAGGGCGGAGGAAGTGGAGTTCCCCGAGAAATCCCTTCACCAACGGCAACGTCCGCCACGTTTCCCACATGCGAAAATTCGGGGACTGATCCCGCCGGGGCTAGAGCCCGGATCGCCTTGATAGGAGGTGAGTGGTCAGACCACTGAAAAATTTTATTACAATAGAACTGTTCATCTCTTGGCATAGTGCCTTGGGCCATGGCGGTTACAGTTCTGTATTACAGATGCAGTCACCGTAAGTGTTCTATAAATATTCTGTGATGCACTCGAGCGATTAAATAAAAAAACCTTATTAAGATAAGGCGGTTATGAAAACTCACTAGGGTAGTACAGGTAAGCCAAAAATTCAAGTTTTTGGTGTATGAAATATTACCCGAAATAAGTCTACCCGTGTTCGAAATTTCAATTGTTACCATCTCTGTAAAATACTAAAACTCATATCTTATTTGAATATAAACTAATACGTGTAAATAATTTACTATGGATGTCATATTTAGCAAAATAATTATTATGTGGATAATATGTAAGCTTTTTGCCTATTCCCGTCATTTTAGAACCTTGAACAGCATCGCAGGCGTTCATCGAACCCTAGTGGTCGAGAAAAACTGGTCACATGATTGAGATAACCTACTCTACTCCAGCAAAAGTGAGTTTTCATAAACGCCTATAGAGAGTGATTGATCTAAAGACCTCCGAAGGTCATTCCAATAATGATTTCTCCAATCAAGAACCATCACGCGTCTGGTGATCCATCTGTGCCAACTTAATAAAGATAAACAATCCCAGATACTTCATCTCAATTCACAGAATCTTCTATTTTTAAAAAAGCTGTAGGCAAGGTCGAAGGTCGTGATGTTTTCAGTAAATTTTATATGTGTAACGGTAGCAAAATATACTCGTAATGTTGTTCACCGGATGTTTTTACTTCAATACATGTCGGCCTACCGAAGTCTTAAGAATGACCGCTAGTCACCATCTTGAATTTTTATATTTTGTGTCATAACTTTTCTTGTGGCTAAATTTTTGGAACTTTAACATAACTACGGAATAGAATACATATATAAAGCCATGATCTTTCATTTATTGCAAATAATTGCAAATAACTAGAATATTTTTTAACGAAATGCTTTGAAAAAAATTGAGTCTGTTTACAGTCATACGATTCACAATTTTGCCAGAGCGTTTTTTAAAATAATGTACCGTTTGCTGGCAAAAAAATGTTTTGCTTCATTTTGGCTTATTTTGACAACAAAATATGTGCTGTTTCAGGGGCCAAAATCTAAAAATCTGTTTGGTGTATTGCAGCAGAAAAATTCATTTACAAACGATGATATATAAGTGTTAAAACTGACATAATGAATTTTTGCTATATGTATTATTTTGCGTTAAAAAAAATATTTTCTAAACCACTACTAAACTAAAGATCGAGGCCTTAAGGGAATTTTAGGCACAATAAATTTTTATTTTCCGTTACTTTTGTTACAGATCGAATTGCAGTTAGAACATTCTTATTACTTTCTTAACTGCAATTCGGTCTGTAACAGCAGTAACGGAAAATAAAGATTTATGTTGTCTAAAATTCTATCAATATGTATTATATTCCGTAGTTAGGTTAACGTTCAACAAATTTAACCAGAAGAAAATTTATGACTCAAAATACGAAAATTCAAGATGGTGACGACCACTCACTCTTAAGGGGGCCGTCTGCCCAGGCCACCGTGCGGTGTGCGGAGCTTCGGCCGTTACATGAGTATTTGAAAACTGCTCGTCGCACATGAGTGATGTCTACTTAGGAACAGCATTTGAAGAACGTTGCACGTCTGTATACTCATTTAAAGTTCACCACTACTCATTAAATGATGTTTTCTAACGGCATAAAAATGGCGAAAATGGGAGCGTTTGCAGTCTTGTTAGGTAGCTATGTAAAGTTTTGCTCAAAGGTATAAACATGTACAATACACGTCCATGTTTAGTAATACTTCATAAAATAATAGGGTCAGCACTGAAAGTCTCACACAGGCTCGTCGGCGAAATGACTGCACGCCAGTTCCGGGACTCGCGCCTAGGGGCTAGGGAGAAATGTGATGCTCGTGCTGTCTCGTCCTTACCGCTTCCAAATTTCTAGGCCTCGAGCGCCTAAATACATTCACCCAGATGACTACCTTAAGAGTACGTGGTACATAATTCAGCGCTAAAAGTATCAGTTAGAATTGTAGGTTTTTCGAAGACAATGTGCAAAAAATAAAAAAAAAATAAAACAGCAATCCTAGACAATAGATTTTGTCAACTTTATGAGCAAAAATTTTTCTCGATTAACGTATATCTGAAGAACAATCTCTGGCGCCGAAATCTCGTACATTTAATTGCGGCGCAAGAGATCACGCTTAATAAATGCATCATTCTGGATAAATGTTTGCTCATAAAGTTGGCAAATATAATTATCAAGGATTGCTGTTTTGCTGTTTTTCTATATTGACTTTCAAAATGTGTAGATCTCAATTGAAGAATTCATCGCTTATTTATCTACCACGCCCTCTTAAATTGTTTGCGTTTACTGACATGATCACTGTTGAGTAAGTTTGCCGGCACTCACAATGGTGAAACTATGTCAAATACTTAACAAAGAATTTCTACTAGACATACCGTTTTACTGCGGCATTCGGTTACTGACGGATAATGTCTGTAAAGGTTTCTTGTTTATACGGCAGATAATCTCGTTTATTGCGATGTTAGTCTTTTAAAATTATAGTCGATTTGTAATTTAAGCGGCGTTATTTATCCTTTTGCTCTAGCAATTTAAATGTAGCATGCAGTGTTGTGTTTCTTCTATATAATAAACAAGACTTTTGCGACATGAATATAATTTACTGGTACATAAAATACATATTTTTGTAACTACATAAATATAAAACGTTCTATAAGCCTGCTCATCAGTTAAATAAGATCTTAAATGGCAATGTTGCATTTACAGTTCATCGTGCGAAGAGCAAAACAATTTTAATATTAAAAAATTACTGAAGATAGATTAGTGTAGTTCAATAGTAACAGAGGTGGTTACTAGTAATTTGTGGTTGGTACTTAGGTTAAATGATTTTCGGTACAGAAGTCTTAAAGAAATACTGAAAAGTGGAAGGCTCGTCTGTCTTAATAATATTTTTTTCGTCTGTAAAATAATGTTCGGCTGGTAGAAGTTTAGACCTTGTAGTGAAACACTGCAGTAGACAATATTACAGGTTATGTAATAGATTGTGACATCACTTTTTAGGCCACTCGCATTTTAATGCAGAGTTAGTGGTAACTTGGCTGGAATTAAAAATAAAAGCACTTGTATATAATCATCTTCTTCCCTGTGCATTTACGTGTGGCAAGAAATCGACTTCGTAAGTATTTGTCTATGAAATTTTTAAATCGACCACGTAAGTATTTGTCCCTCAATTTTTTTTCAATCGGAACCTATTATTTCTTTTCCTTCCCTATTGTGGACAATATACATCTAAATGTCGCAAAATGCAGTATCATAAAGTAATTTCTCTCAAGAAAAACTTACCTTTAATTTATTTGCCAATTACTTGCGTGGCCTCAGGATGAAGTAAAAATTTATATTTCGAATTAATAAAACTTCCCGTTAGTGACCGATGAATTTGAGGCACAGAGCAATTTTAAAAATAAAATAATTAACAAGCAATTTAACTTTTTTCCAGCAAATAAAGCGAATTAAAATTATTGTAACATGTTTTTTTAAACTTCTGTCAAGGTAACATAATACTAGAATGAATGACATGCCTGACTAAACATGGTTGTGCCTAACGGGTTAATTAATTAAAAATTACAACACGCTTCGAATTATAACTCAGCATATTTTGCTTTGAACTGGCAATAAAGTTTTTCTACTGCGCACAGGATTTCTCATCATTCGATTTGTCTTTGAATGCTTTGTGGTGACGAGTTGGCTGAAGGTTCAATGTGGTTTGATTTTTTATCTTCAGAATTGTTTATTGTTTTCGTATTGTACGGTTGAAATAATTAGAGGAATTTTAACAAACGAGTATAATAAATAAACGATAAAATAAATCGTTCGCACGTTCCTTCATTGCAAATTAAGTTATTGATAGAGCCACGATTTTATGATGAAAAGATTTTTGCAACATTTGGTTTCAATACGTCATGTGCACATCTACAGGTCTGCTACATCGCCTGTGATTGGATAATTTTACACTCACTTGCCTTGACAAATTACAGACGCATGGAGTCACAATATTCTTATTCTGGTTGGTGCAGTCAAATGAGATACGCGTCTGAACAAAGACACGCTGCCAATAACCATGAAGCAGAGCTACCGATGTGCACGTGAGACACTGAAACAAAGTGGGGCAAAAATCTTTTCGCGACAAAATCGTGGCCCTAGTTATTGACCCAAATATATTTTTTGTACTTTTGAATGGTGACTAACAATGACTGTTAACTGACGCGTCAAAAACACACTGTTTATAGCAATTAACAACAAATAAATAATGTACCAGGTATCAAGGGTGTCGCTTAGCAATGTCTCCCTACTTACAGTGGCAAACAGTTTACCGGTGCTGATGTAAGGCATTTAGAAAAAGTCACCCCATTAAATGGATAAAACAAAACTAAACTAATTGAACTTTGTAAGTTTTCAGTTAGGTAATGCGGATGCCGTTCGTGTGAGCATACGTTGCATTGCATTGGCGTAACCAAGTAAATCTTACCTCAAGATATCTGTTATCACACATAACATATTTAAGTTATCTAAAGAATATTTGACAGCTTGTAAGTCAGTACTAGGTTATTTAATTATCCGAACAGCATTTTTCTCATCACTAGAGATGATAGTTTAACGAGAAAATTTGTTGTGCCAACATACCCTTAAAAACGCCGCAGTTTTCAGTTTCTTGCAACATGTGAATTATATACGCCTGACTAAGGTTAATTCCACTACACGTTAGAAAGATTCACGTTAAAAGTTTCTGCCGCTTGAGCGCTGCCATCGGTATGGGGTGCAAATTGACCAACCACAGAGCTTTCTTGAATTTTAAGTTACATGAAGTTGATAGTTTAAAACGCGAAATTGATATATTTTCACTTTAAAATTAAGTTAAATGACTTCTGTAATTTCCAAATACTGTATATTTAAATTTAATTTTACTACAGTTTCGTATTTTTCTGGCCCCTTAGCGATTGCAGCGAAAATAGCGGCAGAAATTTTCCCTGTGTCAAACTCTCCCATAGGGCCATAAGAAAACACATTTTCTTTCTAACCTGTGGTAGAATCAACCTTAGTCTGACGCAACGTAGCTGTCTGCATATCAATATCAGACATCAAATATTAAAATAGCATGATTCTTATTGGCTCAGTCAAATAGGGTAATAGCTCAATGTACAAGCGAAAGCCTGTAATCTTTTGAAAAGCTTAGCTTAAGTTGAAACCCATCAAACTGTAAAGTTTTTCCGTTGTAAATCATCTCTACTCATCACTTGAAGGTTTCAGCTTCATATGAAAGCAATTAAAATGTTTTTCTCTTGGTTTAGTAAACATAGAGCAAAGCACTGCACGACATTAAGGGGCCCGCCTGCCTGCCATGAAAGTTGTGATGTAGAGGTTCAGGAGAATCGTTTTTTCACAGAAAATATTAGTCGTGAGATTGTGTGTTTGACATATAAAAGATATTAAGGTACCTCACACTAAGGGTACATGGTTTCAGTTCTATCAGTTTCTTAAGTAATTAGAAAATAGGGCCTTAACATTTCAAATCAGTGCCTTTTCAGTTTGAGTGATGCCGTTATTTTTGTTATTTTTACTTAAAAACCATTTAACTTTAGTAGATCTATACTTTAGTTTTCGATCCCGTGACTGTTTGTACCTTGTAACAACTGAACATTTTGAGGAAATCTTGTTCTTGTAATATGTGTCCTGCGCAAATATGCAGCCAGTGTTGTGGAAAATTGAAGGATTTGCGAGACCGAGCCGAGAGGACAGCAGAGAGAGCAAGAGACAACCTCCTCCACAACAGGGGTTGACCCCATCCCGCTTTTGTGGGGGAAAACTCCACGTCCATGAGGTCGAACGGCTTCTGAGGCGTTATGTAGGCGGGCCCCTTAAGTGGCTTGTACTCGGAGGCGATAGCGTAACATACGCCTGTTAGCAGCACCCTTGGAACTCCGCTTCCTTGCCTCACACAATCACACACAAACGAAAGCCTATCTGGGAAGTCACAAGCTACGTAGCGAATGAATGACATCCAAACACGGCACCGGTTTCCCAATAGGACTTTCACGTGAGAAGAGGCCACGCAAGGCACGCACGCGAAAGCCGTGTTTTTCCTCGACATTTTGAAGATCTGAAATGATAGCTGCGAATAGCTTGCGAGGTGACTATAAGCCCCTCCTCCCAGTAAGCTGCCTGGAAGCCTCGCAGTTTTATGTCCTGGTTATGAGGATATAACTTGCTCGTTTTACAGCCCTCAAACTGTCTTGCTCTTGTTCTCCGCACGGGATGTACATGTCGACATTTGAGCCTTAGGTTATGCAACACTTATGTTTGCGGCAACACAGTCTTAGTTATAATCTGCATTTATAGGACAATTCATCACGGATTCCCTCCAGTTTCATAACATTTTCTTTTTATTCATGAAAGTAAGAAGCCCGTCTACAAGGCTGTTAAACTACGTTGGAGCGTGTTGAAAATTCACGTTTATTTTCGAAACTATCAGTAGAACCGTAATTTTGTGGCGGAAAGATGTTTATACCATTTGGTTTCAATAACAAGAGACATGCAAAATTCGCGTTATTTTCTGACAGCTGACTAGACTCCAAGTGACTATAGGCTGGTTCGACGTCTCCCGCTGGCCGATATTGTCGTGACTTGCCGCGGAGAATGCTTACACGGTAGAGAGGCCAACCTCTGTAAAGACCTAACACACGTAAATGACAACACATAAAAGTTAGTGGCCAATTGAATCGCAGATTATGCTCTGTTTCGTATATGAAAGTGCAGTTTAGTCTGCTACCAAATGATAACGCGAATTTTGCATGTCTCTACACTTGTGTGCACACATCTGCAGCTGTGCTTGATGTTCAGTGCTTGGATGTTTTAACTCTTTATTGTCTTGGGGGGGGGGGGGAGGTTCTGCTGGCAGATCACAGACCAATGGTGCCACAATAACCTTATTATGATTGGTGCAGTCAATGAGAGACGTGTCTGAACAAAGACATTCTCTCAGATCAATGAATCAGAACGCCGATTGATCATAAGACATTGAAACAAAATGGTGCAAAAATCTTACCGCGAAAAACTCGTGGCTCCAGCTGAGGTACTTTTAAGGCATCACACGGTTTAAAATATTCCTTGTTTCATGGACCGTTTGAAATCGCAAAGAAACTATAGGCCTCTACTGTATAGTATCGACTAACATAGTACTTGGTAAATAGTTTCTGAAGTATGTTGTTAGGGGTAAAAGACGTTTACTAAGGTTTTCATTCAGCCAATCTTTATCGTCCAGATTACAAAAAAAAAAATTATAAACACTCCAGAAAAACACTGTAACCAGAAAACCTTTGGCGGGAAATAATAATGGACGTAGTTGATCAAACAACTAATTCCCTCATTCACAGTAATATTTCGCTATACAACTGGGAGGACAGTTTGACATTCAAACAGAAGACCGTATTTTTGTGTAAATATCCATTACAAAAACACTAGGCCTATGTCTAATAACGTCCATTTATGTTAACTAAAGAAGCATCTGGTTATATTACGTAAATATGTAAATCACACAGAAATAAAAACTTTTCGTTATATAGTTATAAAACAATCCATTGAAGTTTTATTTTAATGTATCGATTAAAGACCACCTTGGGATTTTAACAACACCATTAGGACCTAATTTTATGGTCTGACGACTTCACCTTCAAGGGTAAGCTACGCTGCTGCATTTCCTTGAGAACGTAATTAAATGTGAATATCTTCCACAATTTCACTCGCATTTGAAGCAAGCGTTTTCTCGACGAGCTTCTCGACGAGAGCAGATTAGGTTCTTCCACGACCGGATTTAACTAACAAATATGCTCCGACGTTAACTTCGCGTACTCTGCCAAGTATGCGCAAAATTTATTCGTGTTGTTTGCCACTAGACGTTAGCGCAATTCGTTGGTAGCGGCAGGCAGCATAACTACTTCGTCTGAATGGACGCAGTAAGTTCGAGTATATACGCTTCTTCAAATAATGCTTTGCTTTCGTTGTTACTGTCCTCCAATTCCTCTTATCTTTCTCATGTAAATCTTGTAAATTTTTACATTTATGGCGGTTATAATTTTTAAAGCTGTTTTCGTTGAAAAAGCAATGAATTCCTCGGCCACAGATAATTTATTTTCAAGAATTGTAGTTTCGGACAGTTCTTACGGCTACAGAGTGTGCAAATTTTACACAATTATACAGAATGTTGCAGAACTGCATATAAATATTTTGTGTTCTTGCATCTAGAGAAACAAGTATACATTCTGTATACTGCACAGTTTGAGTAGGCCTAAGGTAAATTGTGCTACGCTGCAGAGGAAGGGCTCGAGTTTCTTATGGACGAATTTGGCAAGGGACAATTTCTGCCTCTAGTTTCGCTGGAGTCATAAAGGGTCTATTGCATGGAACTTGTGTAGAGAACTTCGGGTGTCAACCCGAACATTTCCGAAGTACGAAGTTTTCTCCATAAGCGCCAGTATGACATTGTCCGTTAAACGATACCAGAGTAAATAGTGCTGGAAATTGTCCCTTATCCAAATAATACTATTCAGCTTCCTAACCAGCAGTAGATTTTTACCTCAGTTTGAGTCAGCTGAATGAGGATGCAAACTCACCTATTTCAGGGAAAACCACTTCTGTTATTATAAAAACAACAGTAAAAATTATATACGACATAACTATTAAAAATTTGAACTCTTGTATGAAACATACTATAGTGTAGCCTACTGTACAATTCTTGCCAACAGGCATTTTCGTACGTTGAAAATAGGTCAAGACCATTTTAATTGTTAGTACTACAAGCTGTACTGACGAAAGAATAAACTACTTACTATGACAGCAACTTATTTACATGGTTATGATGATGAGTTTTCATCCCGAAGACTGGTTTGGACCTCAGAGGGAAACCGTGAGGCGCGACTTGCGAGAATGAAACTGTGGTAGTTCGCCATTGCCAACACAGAATAGAACATGGAGGGACAACACAACACACAGTCCTGAACACGGAGGGGAGGGGGACTGTACTTGTTTATAAAGGCTGTCTAGGGAGGAAAGGGCAATATTCTGGGATGTGATAGTACTGGTCATTGTGATCAAAAAAAGTTCACACGAACATGGGGTCAATGTGGGAAGGTTTTCAAAATAGCCCCTCCTTGCAGTGACAGCTCATGTCACAATCAAGTAGGCAATGCATTGTCTTGGGAACTAGTTTACATACACAGCTAACCGACTAATGTGGAATGTGAACTTGAACATTGTGTTTGAAATTACATGAAACAGAATTGTTGCATATTGTAGTCTTGCTATTACAGATATGAAAAGAAAATAAGTGTCTTATTCATAATTTATTACAATTTACTTGTAACTGAAACGAGGAACATAACTGCAAATAAAACAATGACAGTAATTTTAGAGTTGGTCAATGTCTACATTCAAATGGTGCAATCTCGACAACCGTCCCACATTGAACCCATGATCACGTGAAATTTTTTTTTATCGCAATGACCAGTGCTATCACCTTCCAGAATATTGTCCTTTCCTCCCGAGACATCCTGTCTAGAAAATTCAAATTTCATGCTGTGCTAAATCTCTGGACAGATCAACTGGTACTGCTTCCGCTCCTCCCCTCCCCCCCTGCCCTGATGACCACATCCTCAGTGGCGGATCCAGGTACGGACGTACCGGGAAACTGGCCAGGAGCCCGCTTCGTCAGTTCCACAGCCGTTTTTTCATTAAATCAGTGGTAGACATAAAACTTTTTTTTTCTGCAGTTTTAAGCCAGCGTACATGCTAGACATGTGTAATTCTTTTACAGTCGTATATTACGCTATTCTTGTTTTACGCTGCCGAAGAATTAATCAAAGGCGTGCCGACTGACGTAAGCTTAAGTAAATATTATTACGTCCCTGTCTCTACTCGCAATATATAACGTGGTAGCGTATCGGTAGTGCATGTCTTGTAACGAGGTAGTATAACATCTTTTTCTTAAGTTATACTATAACATTTCAGGTGAACCATTTTCTGCAAAGAATTTTATTGAGATATTTTTGGTATGATATATTTTTTTTATTTTTATTTAATTATTGATTTAAAACGATTTATAATTACGTGTGACGAAGTTGAGGCAGAATTGCCTTGTCTACCACCTAACCACAGTACCTAAACTTACAACTACAAAACAAGTATTAAAATAAGCGAGGAAAAGTTCCTAAAAATTACAAAACATAGTATACACTGCTACTTACAATAACTAAAAAAAAAGACAAAACCGTACAAAAAAGTAGAATGCAGAAACCATTCAACATACAATTATACACACATTCATACCTATATGTACATGTGACATCATCCAATGTACACTATGCATTACGAAAATTAGTTTTGATAATATTCAGAAGAACTCGTTTAAATGTGGATCCAAGACAACGTTTTACAGGTGCACTGCAGTAACAGCAAAGGGATTTGGAATAAGCACTGGTACGATGCTTTGGCATAGGCAAAGCTAGCTTTCGAACGGGTACCAAGTGTATGGCGGGAGAGAAATTCAAATGTGTTTGCTGAATAGGGGGGAGAGTTAGAATGTAAAACCTAGCTTAAAAGTAGTAGGCTATGTAATTTACGTCCATTTTCTAGTAGCTGCCATGACAGATTTATGTAATGACGCGAAACAGAATCACGTGTTTTAAGATTATAAAAATGTAACCCACGCATGTATTTTGAATCTCCCGCAGTACACTCGCATGTTCGTCAGTAAGGTCGCTGTAAACTACGCCACAGCAGTCAAACAACGGGAAAATAAGTATCTAGACAATATGCTCAGAAAAAACAGTTTTGTAGTGGCTACAAAATATTTTGTCACTTTAGACCCTACCAAATAATTTTGTGGCGAATACCAAATATTTTGCAGCGGACACAAAACTGTTTGTTGGATTGTTTATTATTTTGTAATTGCCAACAAACAATTCATTGAACACAGCAAAATGTTTCGTGTTCACCACAAAAATATTTGGTAGGGACTAAACTGACAAAATATTTTGTAGCCACTAAAAAACAGTTTTTTCTGTGTATTTTTTAACGTGCACAGGCACTTTGTTTTTTATGCGTTTCAGCGAGTGCAGGGTCGCCAGCGCCTTCTTACTTGCTAGTCAGGTAGGGTGGCTAATTTAAAGTGCTGTTCAAAATTAGTTTTTATTGAGGATTTTAACTCGACTTATGCGTAGCCAATACTGATTTTCAGAAATTCGGCAGCAACCATTTTCAATTATGTGTTATTGCTACAAAAAATGGCCTGTGATCTTTTTTGAATTGACTGGTAGGCCATGTCCAGTGGAAAAGTTACGGATAGCCTTAATTAAGGGTGTTCAAGTGCGATAACGTCATTATTTCATATTGTTATGAAATATTGTTAGTTTTGTAGATGATATACGTTGAGTGCAGTTTCCTATTACGAAACAATTTTAGCTCTCATAGTTTTCTCATAACGGTGCGTCTAAGTCAAAATTTGCATGTTCTGCTGCCATGTAAATAGTGAAAACCAGTTGACTTATGAACGTTAAATACTTCACAGTGAAATAGCATACTGTGGGCTACGTAATAAAACATTTGAAAAAAATTATGTGAACTTTTTTGTAGGCCTTTTTAAAAAATATTGCTGAATTCGCAACTTTTTCTGTACTTTTGCGATTTTTTTTTTTAATTCAAAATTTTGCGTTGTGGTTTTTTAATGCTTCATTGCATAGCTCATGAGACGTAAGTTCACAGTGAATTATTTTGTTTAGGTAGGTCAGTTGGTTTTCATTGTTTGCATGACAGCGTAACAAGCAAATTTTGACTGTGACACCCCGTTACGAGAAAACTATGAGAGCTAAAATTGTTTCGAAAGAGTAAAATGTACTCACAAGTATCGTCTACAAAACTTACAATATTTCATAAAAAAATAAAATTATGATTTTATTGCACTTGAACACTCGTAAGGTTAGTTTTCGTTACATTTGTTTGCTTCTGTTGCAAATGGCCCCATGAAAAATCATTGCTCGGTGTTCGCAAGGGGTGGGTCCGCATCTGCAAACTTCTCCAACGTTATTTTTGTGACAGTATCCTTTGGTTTGATATATTATAACTAGCCTAACAGCGTATTACTTACATATTTTATCTGAATAACCTCGTACATATAATAAAGGCATCACATTTCTGCCAGTTAATCTGTCGGTTACTAAGATAATGTCATCGAAATTGTTATACATATATAACCATGCAAAACAATACACGCCCGGTTGCGAGCATGAATTCCTACTCATTAAAACACGCTTGAATGAATTTGTTCATGTATGATTGCTTCTTGCGAGATAATCTACCGTAAATTATGAACACAACCATTTTAACAACGACATGCATGTAGAAGTACTATTAGAGGCATGTTTTCGGATAACAAGAACCATCGTGAACAAGTATGATTCGCTAAGTTAGCTTTTTTATTTCCTTTTTAAATTGCAGCAAGGAGGTATTCGTGAAAATTATCCTTCCAACTAATTATATTAAAATGATCCTTCAATGCTACTGAATGATGAGTTCCTCTTCCAAGGAACACGCCTGCGGACACAAGCAAAAAAAAACACTTAGCAAAAACAGGTTTCTTGCTAGAACAACGTCAATGCCCGTGGAGTACACGAGACAAGGCCTCACTGCTTTACATTCTATAGAATGAAGCTGTATCATGATTGAGACATAGTTCTGATACCATATTAATGTCTAAGTGTAGTTTTCATGATTTAATTTGCGAATAATCTTTGACAATTTTCGTAGAAAATTACGGATAACATAAACATGGCACGAAATCCATTTCATAAAATGTGATGACGTTAAGTAAACAGGAGGTTATAACGTAGCGCAAGACTTATAGGAAGAATACTGCACTTTAAGAGGGCGTAGTATATAATTCAATGATAAAAGCAGTAATATATCCTAACTGTAGGTTTCTTGAATCCAATTTGCTAAAATTAAACAATAGCCATCCTAGACAGTAGTTTTAGCCAACGTTTTAAACAAAATGGTTTCCAGTGTTACGAACTTCTGAGGCACAATCTCTGACGCTGGAACCTCGTGCATTTAACTGCGGCGCAAGAAATCACGCGTAAGGAATGAGTAATTTTGGATAAATATTTACTCATACAGTTGGCAACTACCATTATCTAGGATTGTCATTGAGTACTTCATCCATACTGGCTTCGAAAAAATCGTAGAAATCAATTGATATTTTCAGCGTTTATTTATCTACTACGCATTCTTAATGTAGAACATTTTGGTTAAATTAGCTAAAAACAATGAATATTTAAATTTTTTGCACATTTTCCTAGCAAATTACGGTGTCATGTTATATTTTAAATCTTAATAAATACTAAGATATTCACAATTGAGGAGGTTTACAGAAGACAGGCACGTAGAACCATGTGTTTTTTTTTTTGAGAAATTGTTTAAATGTAACCGCCATATTATGTGGTATGTTTCTTCACAATTTTGTTAAAGTATCCCCACAATAAAGGTTATGGGATTATTTTATTTGTAATGAGACATCTGTGCGCACCAACATCTATGGATTTACAGAGAGTTCTGTGTATTATTTTTTTGAGGGATCGCAGTTAATAATTACATTACAGTATGTGTATGTTCAGCTTATTTGTATTATGTACCTATCTTCAACCGTATTGCTGAAATTCATTGTATGACAAAATATTTAAACCACAATATCTCAAAACACAATATTTGTGTATGTGCCCTTTTCCCAGAAAAATCCTCAATTTTAATTTATATATAGAGAGGGAGACAGTTTTTTTTAATGAGCTGATATTTTCGAAATTAAGTTACTGTGTTTTTCGAAAGTTTGGTGAATACATAAGTGTAGTACGCTTTAAGCGGTGATTTTGATTTAATTTAAGGTGTATTGATCCCTACCACCTTGGATTTATCTGTTTCTTCTCGATAACTTCTGTTCCAGTCGATGTATCAAAATTTTTGTCACGACACGGCATAGATACAAACTTAATCGATTTTCTGTAATTGCTGGAACCATAATATATTCATTATTTTGCAACGGGTAACAGCTGAAAAGGAAAAATTGCTTTATTTACGGAAGCGACTACAGAGGCCGCAACATTAACATAAACAACGCCATATGGATTCCGAAAAGTGAATAAAGCAATAAACTATGCCTTGTAAGCGTGAAAAAAGCAAAACAATGTGTCTATTCCCTGATTTATAAGAAAAACCGTAAAACCGATCTGACAGGGATCAATCCCCCTTAAGTAGCCTTACTTGCTTAACTGCATATTATATTTTACTTAAAGTTATTTGTGATTAGCCAAAAAATGTGCAAATTTCTAGCAGATCTGTGTAAAACTTTAAATATATATTACGTTATTGAAAATCGGTATTGCATTTAGCACAAATTGGTGATAGTAGTGTAGATAAGTGAGTTTTGCATGATTGATGGTTTTTGTCATCTTTCTGAAGCGATTACATACAGAAATCTAGAATTCTACTTGAAATAGTAGCAACGGAAGATACGTGGACCGAATTATGTATTGGTAGAAAAATTACTCAAGCACGAGGAAGTCATTATGCCCCAACTCCTTATGTAATAATGATTTTGTAGCGCAATTATTGTGTTAATATGATAATTTTATTCATACTTAATTACTTACTCATATTTATTTAATAAATTTAATAAAAATAAAATTACTTATTACTTTCACATCCTTCAACGAATGACTAATAGGTTCTCATAATGGCATTTTTGACGATATCATTGTGTATTATATTTGTAGGTACATAGGGTTTTCATTAAGTGATGAACTTACGGTAAAATGGCCCTATTTACCACGTAATCTATATTTGCTTTTAAACGAATGTACCATATAGTATGAAAACATAACACAAATACAAAAACTTAAGCGGATATGTAGTTGAAATTATTGTAATATAGTAGGATCTGATGAATGATCTGAAATTTATAAGCCTGTAATAGCTTAATTTGTTTGTTAGTTTACCGTATAGCATTGTATTCTTTCCTCCGATCTGTATTACTGTTCATATGAGTGACAGTATCATTGCAAAATTGGTACATGTTGAAGGAGGAAAATATACTAACGTAAGTAACGAATCTTAAGTAACAGCGTAAAATATGTAAAATCATTTCACATTAACATTTTTATAATTGTAAGTTATTAACGTATTTAAAAATTTACATAAAATTGTCTTAATATTAAATGTCTTTCGAATATACTAAACGTGTTCTCGCCAAAATATAACATTTATTTTAATAGTGGAATATATATTCAGCAAAACGAGAGTAAGCTCAATAATATTTGGATTATTATTTTACTTGGAATTGCATGGTTACAAGCTTCTTCATGTTTCAAAAAACTTCTTTAACTGCCGGAAACATTTATTATGTATACGAGTCAAATCTGTGTTCATGTTGTACAGGGTCACGTTATGTTAAGACGAGAAATTTCATAAACTTTCATTAGGTAGTTTACTTAACTTCTCATATTAAAATTCATTAGTTTTACCTCAGCGCCACCGCGTGTATAATAAGTGTTATGAATATCAAGATAATTTATTTTCCTGGACGTTAAGATAAATAGAATGTTTTAAATTGCCAGGTCGCACGCTATGGTAAGGAAATTAAAAATATTCCGTCCACTTAGTATGATAATTTACTACGATTTTACAACTTGTAAATATTCAGTATACGAAATGCTGCAATAAATGGGTTAAATGTAACTATTTTCTGCAGTTTAAGAAAAATTTGCTAAGCAGCACGTCCTGAACTCTTAAAAACAAAAGAACGACTGCATAGTTATTGGCATTACAACCAAGGAACTTGGAGTAAATAGATAGTTTCTTTTTTAACTTGTTAAAACCTTTTTATGTGTTTTAAGTAATATCTAATATCGTACGACTTGTTTCCTCCCGAGGGGCACCAGTTGAAAACTAACAAAGTTAGTGAAAGTGTAACAATTTTATAACGCTTAAAAAGGTTATGTATGTGCCATGCCAGACACGAAAAACGTAAAATTTATTTAAAACACTTTGTAACTGATGGCATTTATGGCAAAAGTACAACTCGGACTGCATGTTTCAAAATTTCGTTACCGTTGTTAGTAATATGCAATTTCAAATAATTAAAAAGGGCTATTTTTTTTTTAAACAAGAATGACAATTCACAGAAAATAAAGTAATCGCTGTATCGAAAAAAAAAAAACAGAAACTGCAAATTCACCCACCACCCTCTTTCGTAACGGTTAGTGAATAGAAACAATTATTTTTTCCTCATATATGATCTGATCTGTATGCATTCGTTTGATGCACTGTAACAATATGTCTTGAGCCAAAATATCCCTCCCTTCACCCTTCAAAACGTTAACTCATTACGTGAACTACAAACCTATGAAACAAGAAAAATGTTTCATATTTTCGTTAGCTCCATGCAATATCAGTCTAACATACCTGCACGAGGCAACAAATATTTGGAAATGCCAGCAGCTAATAACACCCTTTTAAATACACCCGTTTATAACAGATAGTAAGTAAATTAAGTAAAATAACAACTACATATGTGTACAAGAATTAGGCTGTAAATATAAAAAAAAAATTACAGTGCACCTTCCTAGAACGCGAACTGTCAAATTTTGTCCTTCGCATACTCTGTTTCGAAAAACTTTAGTGAAACTTATCACCTACTTATGGGAAATCACTGTTAATATTTTGTAGTATTTGTGACTATCGAAGACAATGTTAGTTATAAAATGAACTTGGGACGTCCATTGAACAATCTGTGTTGTAAAATGAACCTAAGATGTCCATTTAACAATTTGTATTGTAAATTTTGTCTTGCATTGTGAAGTGATATACATTACAAAATATTAACAGTCTTTTCCTATAAGGAGTTCTCAAATGTTACTGAAGTATAACTGAGACTAGAGTATCGACGCCGGCGGCAAAGAAGAAGGCAGGGAGTGGCGTGGTGTGTAGCGAGAAGAGTGCGGCGACAGGAGTGTTAGTGTGAGGAGTGCAGTGAACGCTGCAAGAGGCTGGGGAGTTGTCCTGGCACGACGCGTTGTGCTGTATGTACTTGTACCGCGCTGATTGAGCTTATCTGCGCTCCTCGCCCTCGGGGGCTGTCGACTGTCGCCGGAACACGGCGTTCTCTCGCGTCCTGTACCCAGCAGGTCGACTGACAAATCTCGTCGAACATAAAATTACACTCTAGTCACACACTATATTTTATACATATTTTTACCCTCAGTAGCTCGAAAAAAAAAAAAAACGAATCAGGCACTACGGAAACACCCAGTCCTCGGGTAGCAAAACTAAATACCAGTTAAAATTAAAGTTTCGTTCAAAAATATCAAGACGGTGCTAAATAATTTTTATATATGGACCAATTTTTTTAAACTTATATTTTAAAGCAAATTTTATTGAAACAAAATCAGCTCTTTCGACCAGACTAAGCCATATTTTTATATAAGCGTTAACTACCATCGTTCCTTGTAGCTTGTTGATTTTGAAAACAAAGCTTTCTTTTCTCGGAGTATGTTGAAAATATTTTAGGAGTAGCTGTCGATATTATAGTCTATCTAAGAAATATTTGCGGTAGCACTTAGTTTTAGTCGATTTACCAACAAGTATTAGTCTTGTAACAAAAGAAATATCGTGTAGGCCTACATATTTACAAGTTGTAAACTCCAGGATCTACCATTCTTTGTAATTCTTCAAGAATACATCTATTTCAGTTACGATGTTTACGCTCAGCGTTACTGTGGTTGCCTTTAATCGCCTTCGGTGAATAATCACTTTCGACGAATCTTGTTACACATCATAGTAACAGTATATACTGCACGGTAAATGGATTTGAAATAAATTATTCTTCCATTTTTTTACTTGTCGTTTAATATATGAAAAATTCAATAAATAATGCGTTGCAGATCAACAATTTTCTCTTTTAAAATGACTGACTTTGAAATCAAACATTTTCAGTTAAGAAGTCAATAATTATATTATTCTGCTACCTGAGAGCCGCAGTGAGAGGAAGTATAGGAATTTACATACAGGATGTATCAGTAGGCTACGGCGGTTACGAACTTTCAGGAGAGATATAGCACACCCAGATGATGGGAAATCATACATCAATGCATGGACGGAAACGCTTTCCCGCGACACAAAACACAAGAAAGAAATGACACGAACAAGAGAAGAAAACATGGTTATTAATCCTAATACAGAAAAAATGATGGGAAGTTTTTGGTTGTTTTTTTTTTTTTCTTTATTAAGAATAATAAACATTGAACCGACTTCGCTACGCATTTTGACGGTGCATGAGGCAGTTCGGACATAGTGAATTATCAGCAACTATGTTTTGATATGATTTAAATGTCGTTTTGATCACTGTCACGTAAACGGACATTATTACATACCTTATAATCCACTTGAAATAATTTGGAACTTTTTCGACGCAATTGAACTCTGTGAACATCATAGAGTAAGTAAGATAAACATCGCGTATCTTCGTCATAGACTTCTTGTGAACTAAGCAGACTTAGAGCATGGATAACTAGTGACAGTTTGGTGCCTGTGTTGTGAAGCCGACATATAGCGATAGGCAAAATATACGAAAACCGCTACAAAATAATTAATGTCGCGACATCCATTTGTAAAGACCTTGACAAATGAGATTTATAGACTACTGAAACTTTTACGATCAATACACAACAGATTCATTTTTATTAATCCGTGCTATTTATTTAGTTCAAAAACCTTCATTACAACAGGACGCCCGCTCTTTATCTGTTCTGTAGTAGAGCATTTCTAGGGCCAACTTGTGAAAGAAAAAAACTGTCCCTAACTACATGTAAGTCAATGTATACTCTGATAATAGACTGAAATTGGAAGCTACAATCTAAAAAATAGTTTATAAATGTTGCCACACGTGCGTAGGAGCGCTAAGAAAGTAGGTATGGTGAATTATTTCCCAGACATCCGTGGTAGCTCTCCTAAACATTTTATAAAACAGTCAAATATATACTAAAGTTACCAGACTTGTATTGTAAAAGTTGTAAAAGTTTGCGTATTTACAAGGCGGAAGTATAGTAACTGTACCGTAGGCTACTGTTTATGGGTTAATTACTTCCTAAACATTTTAGGAAGCTTTTTACAGTGTAAGTATAAAAGTATACATCTAAAATTCGAATGACTAGCCTTTATATATGGTTTGGCAGAACTGATGTAATCTCGTATGACTTTTTCTAGCTGAAATACATTTTTCTAGTTCCATCAGTCGTGAAGAATGCTTTTCATCAGCGATGGTGATTTATCTCGAGAAAAGTTGACTTTGCTAGGCGTCACAGTAATATATTCATTTCTTTTGTTACTGGTGAGGTTCTATTTGACTTAGGTGTCGGACGATGAGGTTGGTCTGCGGGTTTTCTCAGGTATCTCCCGTTTCCCCCACCACTCCATTCCGGCGTTGCTCCATACTCACCTCATTACACCCCTCACCAGCGCTAGAGACCTTGATGTTAAGCGATCACCGAAATCTCTCACTCACTCGCCCTAATTGACTGAATAGTAAATTCTGGCGCGCTCCGTCTGATCGTCTGGGATTTGTCTGTAAACCGCTAGACCGAACCACATAACTATTGTCCAGTCATACAAGACACAGGATGGTATTGGTCGTTCGGAATAAAGTGAACACTAAAAATTTTACCGTTAAAAATATCACTAGCCGTTACTGCTTATTATTCCACACTAACAATAGTTACCTTACTGTTTGGTTAGTTTGGCAGCGAAATTACGTAACATAGTTCCTTGTGTTTTCCTATTTAAATACAACAGTGCAGAAAGAAATTCAACCGAAATGGAAATAATTAGATATAGGCTACTTAGTAAACTTTTTTTTTAAATCATACTGTAGCTAGTCATATTGATTTCACAGTTTATCTAACACGCGCAAACATCTAGTGCCGTGGGGGCCGCGGTGGCCGAGTGGTCAGACCATTCGACTCCCACCAAGGCGATCCGGGTTCGATTCCCGGCGGGGTCGGTCCCCGGATTTTCGCATGTGGGAATCGTGCCGGACAATGCCGTTAGTTGGCGGGTTTTCTCGGGGATCTCCCGTTTCCCCCACCCTTTTATTCCGGTGCTGCTTCATACTCACCTCATGTCACCCCTCACCAGCGAAAGACCTCGTAGTTGAGCGCTGAACAAAATCACTCACTCATTCAAGTGCCGTGTCTGGAGGTGAGAAATTTCCCGTCGTTGACCGTTACGCACGGAAAGATACGAATTGTCTGAAAATTGAACTTGAGCTGGAATTTTTTTTAGTGCTCACTTTATCCCGAACCGTCTATACGCTGATTTGAAGAATACGCTGCCAGAGAAGATTCTATAAGCGTTTTTCCACCATATCTACTCCGGGTCATCCCGGAAATGAGTCCAATGTTTTACCTCGCTCCGCCAACCTCCGGTGAGAACAACGTGTGAATACTGTTAGCAGACAACTACTTGTTGATATTTTTTAACCTCACGTTACAGGGGCATCCATTCAGAAACCGAACCTCGTGTTCCACTTTTGTTACAACTAGGACCACGAACTTTTCGCGAAAAAATTTTTGCCCAAGTTATATTCAGTGCCTTACGTTCACATCCGCAGTTCTGCTTCACGGTCATTGATTGGCTGTATTAACGCTCACGTGTCTTGAGGTCCTACCCGAAAATCACAGACGTGTGGTGTTGCAATTATCTTAACTGTGATTTGCACAATCAAATGTTGGACGCCACTTTACAAAAACACACAGAACAATGAAGCATGGCTGTAAATGTGTACGTAAGGCACTTAAACAAAGCGGGATAAAATTCTTCTTGCGAAAAGTTCATGGCACTATAAATATAACGTATTTTGTACGCTCTTTTATACAGATGCCAACAAGGTATAATCCCAACTGATGGTCTGATCATGAGTGAATGATATTTACCAAGGAAATGACTCCAATGTGATGCTCACATATGACTTATAGCCACACATTCTCGGACATCCAACTACAGGTGTTCCCCTGCGGAGACGAAAACAACATTATACATTGCTTATTTAAATAACACTACGTTATTAGATGAACAACAGATAGCTGACATGCATAAAGTTGACAAAGACTTACTCCTTGGTTGTTTATTGTATAGCGGCGTGGAGAATAATAAATCACAAAATAAAAAAAATCCGTCTTTTAAAACAAATACAGTACTTAGCATGTAATAAAAAAATTTAATGAATGAAATGTTAGTATTCACTGAGTGCTTCGTGTCTTCCTCTATCGCTTATAGAGTTTGTGAGTCGTTCAATAATGCAACGAGCAGAACACAACAATTATTTTTTTCATCTGTTAATCTTTATTTCAAATTTTCACACTCGATGTGACTGAAAAAACTCATGGGAACTGCCTAGTAACTAATGTTACCTAAGAATGATATGTTCGAAATAAAGTGAGCGCTCAAAAAAAATCCCTGCTGAAGTTCTATTTTCAGCCAAACCGTATCTTTCCGCGTGTAACGGCTAACGAATAGAAATTACTAACCTCTCTGGACACGTCACTTGATGTTTGCGAGTGTAATATAAAGTGTGCTGTCGGTAGGCACCAATATAGTTTGATAAAAAAACTTTATTAAATGTATAAAATACATATATGTCGATTTCGATTGCTTTTGTTTCAGTATTGTTGTATTTGAATATGAAAATACATGGAAGTACATTGCGTAATTTCACTGCCAACCATACAATCTGTAAGGTAACTAGCGTTATTATTGAATTATATGCAGTAACGGCTAGTAATATTTTCCAAAGGTTTAATTTTCAGTGCTCACTTTATCCCGTACGTCCTAGACCTACACCTCACGCAAATTCGAAATAAGGAGCTTCACATGGTAACATATTTAGCCAGAATGGTCGTTCTAGGATTTATTGTATTTTAGAGAATGATGTGAGCAGAGATACAGTTATACGGATTCTAACTACTGCATAGTTCACTGAAACTGAGATATTTTATATCTTAAGTTTTTTATGTATCTGAACGGTGTAAAAAACTTTTTTGGACTCACGTTTTTCTTCAAATATCGTGATGTCAGATCATTTCATTTTTTAAAGTATCGATTTTGAAACTAGACATATACGTAGTGTGATTAGAAAAATAATATATTTTGTAGACTGATTCACTTCTGCATATCTTTAGAAGGACTGTGCTAAAATAGTTTTGATAGTCGTTATGTTATAGTAAAAATAATATAAACAATTAGTAGGTTAAAAGTTTTTTGATTACATTTTAAGTCTGAGATCACAATTTATGAACAAAATGTGCATAAATTCATAATTTAATCCGTGCTGATACAGCCATACACTTTTCTGGACTATAACTAATTCTCCCTTCACCATAACACATCGATCAGTGTTAATCAATCAGAAGTACGCTCTTATCTAAGTTTTATAGCAACAATCGCAAAATCTACACCAAACATGTGAATATTTCTTATAAATAATAAATAATTTCAAGTAATATTTTAAGAGTATTTTCTTTTTACAATTGTAAACTAAGAAACGGCGCTATCTGCAAGCATTTTAAATGTTGCGACTAAACTCAACACCCGAAGCTAAGGAAAAATATAGTTTGATTCACCCACAAATTATGATACACATTTTTAAACCTACAATTGCATAAAAAACACAACGAAACAAAATTTATTGGATTTATATATACCGATCTGTTTGTGAAAAAAAAAAAGTGTTTTTAGTAAAATTGGCAGTTTAATGTCAAAGAGACCCAGAATCACACCTTGCGTACTGAAATAATTATGAATTAAACAGCGCAAACGATATTCTCGTTAAAATATGCACAAAATTGCTTATGATTGTTACAACTATATGAAGAGAAAAACCAGCGGAGTTTAGCAAAACAGTGTTTGTTGAATTATTAGAACTAGTAAAACAAGGATGTTATATACTAAAGAGCATATTTTACGCGAAGAGATGCTACAAGAGTGCTGAGCCTAATTATATTCGGTTTAAGGTCTAGACATACCAACTTTGACCTGTTCACACGAGCTTCTGAGGAACCTAATAAATAGTTGAACTCCCATCTCTTGGTAGCAGAACTCGAATCTGCGACATTCTTCTCGTACACGTATGGCATGTATAATAAATGTTATATTACCACGATAGATGATTTTACTGATAGTTTTTTTTAAATCCTCACAATAAAACTGTTAAATCTACTATTACGTAGGTAGAATTTTTTTTTACCTTGCGCTGCAGTACTAGCAATAAATGTAGATGTTGACACCAAACTTGGCACTACAACAGGAATGTCGCAGGTCGTAAAAGTGGTCTTAATTTTTAAAATACCTCAGAGTAACCCCCATCCTTACCCCTTCTGGGTGCACCAATAATTTGTTCCTACACCAATACTAACGCGGAAATGTTCCCGTCACAAACTTTCCCGTAAGAAGTTGTATTATCGTCCTAACGAGAAATAGGAATAACCAAATCTGACACAAGCTATGTTTGTACTATATTCATATGTATTTTGTTAGTTTTTTAACTGGATACCCATATCCAAAGGCAGGCACACGTTTCCACCGTGCTCAGGGTCGGTGCAAGGTCATTTCGCACCAAAGTCGAATTGGCTGCCTCCCGCCCATTTTTACCATGAACTCAATAAACTCAATGTTATACCTTTTTGCTTGTTGTTGAATGTACTCGAAACGTTTTTGATTTTATACCTTTATACTTTCCACCCACTTCAAATAAATAAAGAAGCCTGAAATAAAATAAATGTAAATTGCCATGGAAAAGGCAGGGCCTACTTGAGTGCCAGAACCATCAAATTCAACGGTACTAACAGTAACTTACATTCTGCTAGAATCTGACGCCCGTAAATATTACTTTTTGACACTCAAGAGCACTCGTTGGGATAATTAGCTAAAGTTAACGAACGAACATGGAAACACCCTCGTTACCAGCCAATCGTTACTTCGTACTCGTGAAATGAGAAACAGGAATGCACTTTTCCTACTTACAGTGAATCCCAATCGTGCCATTATATATTTGTTTATAATTTTCAATAATTTCTCATGGTAAGTGATGTATAGGGACCCTGGATTTTCGCGAAAAGAATTTTGCCGCACTTTGTTTCATTGCCGTACGGGAACATCTGCAGTTATGCTTCGTGGTCAGTGATTGGATATTTAAACTCTCTCGAGGCTTGGGATTCTACCGGCAAATCACAGCCGTGAGGTGTTGCACAGACTTTATTGTAATTGTCTCAGGCAAATGATATACCGTTCTTCATACAGATACGCTGCCAATAACCATGAAGCAAAATTGTAGATGTGCACGTAACGCACGGAAACAAACTTGGGCAAAATTCTTTTCACGAAAAACCAGGGTCCCTAGTGATGGTAGTAGACAGGTATAAATTCCAATAAAATACTGTTTTATTGATTTTACATGACTGAATTGTAATGTTATGTTATGTCTGCGCTCGATCTCCATGCCGCCCATAGATTTGGCGCCCTAGGCTGCCCTAGGCGGTCTTCAAGTTCGCCTATAGGTGGTTCTGAATAAAGTGAGCACTTTGTTCAGCCAATTCGAATCTTTCCGCACGTAACGGCTAACGACGAGAAATGACTAACCTCTCTGGACACGCCACTTGATTTTGCGCGTGTAATTAAATTTTGCAGTCAGTAGTAACCTTATAGTTTCATCAAAAAAAAGTTTATTACAATTAATATACGTAAATTTAAATTGATTTTAATTTCAGTAGTGTAGCATTCAAATAGGAAAATACACGGTACTATATCCTGCTAATTCTTTGCTAACTATACAAGTAGTAAGGCAACCATGGTTATTAATGATGAATTCAGCAACAGCGACTAGTGAAGGTTAAATGTTTTGTGCTCACTTTATCCTGAACTATATACATATATGTATATGTGTGTGTGTGGTAGCACTGACCATGACTAGAGATGACGGTTTATCGCGGGTAAACTTGACTGTTTGCTAGGTTTCAAAGCACGTTCAGCTTATGAAAAGATTACTGGCTTTCTCTTGTAAGTAGAGCTGTTGCTCTATTTGACTGAGCCAACAAGAATTCTGTTATTCTAATATTTCCTACCCGTTATTGGTTTGCAAACAGCTCTGCTGTGTTACACGTACATCACCCAATCATACATGTCACAAGAAACTACAGTGTTTTCAAGGGTATGTTGGCTCACAACATTTTCGCGATGTACCATAATTATAGATGATGGTTAGAGACATGCAAAATTCGCGTTATTCTCTGACAGCTGACTAGACTCCAAGTGACTATAGGTTCGTTCGACGTCTCCCGCTGGCCGATATTGTCGTGACTTGCCGCGGAGAATGCTTACACGGTAGAGAGGCCAACCTCTGTAACGAAGTAACACACGTAAACGACAAAACATAATAAAAGCTCCTGGCCAATCGAATCGCAGATCATGCTTTGTTATTTATAGGAAAGTGAAGTTTAGTCTGTTATCAAAGCATAACGCGAATTTTGCATGTCTCTAATGATGGTATATCGCGAAAAAGTTTTGTGCCGACATACACTTTAATTCCTTATGGTTCGATTATATACGTCTGACGCTACGCAGCTGTCTGCAGACCAATAACAGGCATCAAATATTACAATAGCGATATTCTTATTGACAGTCAAATAGGGTAACAGCTCCACGTATAAGCGAAAGTCAATAACGTTTTGGTAAGCTGAACGTACGTTGAAACCCAGCAAACAGTCAAGTTTTCCCGCGATAAACCATCATCTCGAACCATCATCTCGAACCATCATCTCGAACCATGACTATGCTTCTCCCGAATGTTTCCCTAGGGAAGGGAGAGATACAGAGGCCAACAAGTGTTTGGTAGCATACTAGAATAGAAGCTGAAGGTCAGAATAATCAACGAGAAGGAACATGTATACTAAATTGATTTAAGAGTTGGCGTGTATGATGGCTTTCATTCCTAGTTGGCTTGAATAGTGAAGTGCTCTTGAGTAGCGAGCACGCGAGGAAACGAACAAGAGAAGATCAGAAAAAAGAAACCAAGCCATGTAAAACGTGCATAAAATGAAGGAAGGTGAATGGCCGTGACTAAATGTGTGGCGGCGTTCGTTCTGCGGTAATTTATTTTTTTATCTCGCGTGTTTCTGACACGAAAGCTCTAACCCTCTACGCGAAAGGTTTTATAACCGTGACAGATGTAAGTTGGGCAGTTAAGCATGGAGGTGGTTCGTTCTATTCGCCGAGGTTCCACAAGACATTCGCTACGATCCTGGGTCGGTTAAAAGAACGAATATTTCACGCAGACGAAAGCGGCCTTAATTAAATATCAGCAATAATCCGAAGTATTCTTAATTAATCACAAAGGCAGAACCGGAATGAACACGGTAAAGGAAAAATTAAAATAGTTTGTTGGTTCACCGTATTACACGCCGTATTTAAAAATTTCTCTCTAATGGAACACGACGAATCTCTCATTTTCCCGCACACTCTAAAAACCCTTTCTTTGCCAAAACACAAGTTTTACTGTGGCAAAGATAGCTTTAGTTTCTATATGAATCACTGCTTTGACAGAAAGATTTTGTTTTGATAAAATATACAGCAATAGTAATTTAAAAATGTGTCATTAAAATAGTTTACTCGTCATCGTAAAGCTAGTTATAATTTTTAAAGACGAAAAAAAGACACACGCAATGCTTATACACACACGTCTATATTAGTCGGCATAATTTTTTTTATTTAATTTGCATTTCCCTTTTATATCCTTGAAATAAAAAAAAACTAATAGTTTGCTAACCCGGGACGATTCTATTCTGAGGATATGTAGGCTACTTGCAAAATTAACGGTTTATTGTGGCAACTGCTTTTTCGATACGCATGTCAGTTCGGTAAGTGTTTGTATCAGCGGACCATCTTCTAGTTATGTGATAAGGCAGCGCAGTCGAGACGTGTGCATGTTAGGATACAGAGGTTGCGATGTGCTTGATAGATCATATGGACAAACGTCGCCGAGAATGGAAAACCATTTCTAGAACCTCTTTCAGTCTATGCGACCAGGTTTTGATATCTCTCCTACTAGAAAGGTTACCGTAGACAAGCCTGCAGCAAACCTGTTTGTCCAGGGAAACACAAGACATCACGAATGTGCGCAAGAGAACTGTCAAAATGCGGCTTTCTCAGATATAAGCGATGTTCCTGGCTTTCATATTACGGTCGCCACCGATGATCAGGTATCGATACTGATTTATTGCGAAAAGAATTTTGCAACAATTTGTTTTATTTTATTGCTTTACGTGCGCATCTGCAGCTCTGCTTCGTGGTCAGTGATTGGATATTTTAACTGTCACGAGCCTTGGGAGTCTACCGGCATTTGATGCACGCGTCAGTGTTGACCTTATCGTTCCTTCGTTTTTAAGTTTCCAGTGTGCAAAACTGCTCCAGGCAGACGTCGCCGTCCATTGAGCAAGTGAGGTTTAATAGAGTTTACACATATTTCCAGCTTTATATAGAATTTTGACGCTTTCTGGATAACTGGAACAATTTAGCTTTTTTTTATGATTAGCAAGTTAATGTGCGACACCAGTTTGGAGCGGAAAGAATTTCAATGATCGATACAAAACTCTTTCAAGTAGGCTAATTTGTGTAAAATTTTGCAATAAATATGCCAGTTTAAGATATACATTTGATATCACAAAACAAAGACATATTGTGGCGTTTCTTTCTGTTTACGACACCGGAAGTGGTTGTTCGTTTCCGTCTTTTGGCACAGCCGGCGGTAGCAGTTCCCACGGCAAAGCCTACCTTCTAATCCTCCCGCTGCACTGACTAACTAAGATGTCACAAAGCAGCAGTACATAAATCCGACACGATCGTACAAAAAACCAACCACGCTGCTTGACCGGAAGATTAATGGGCAGCAACAGCCTCCACATCCGATAACTGAAGACACTGAATACAAACCAGTGTTATCTCAGCTCCCCGAGGGAAGAGTGGGTTTAAATCATTGTTTACACATGGCCCGACCTTTAACTCCCATCTTACAATTACAGGACTAGTGTCGTTGGTACTTGCTTCAAGAGTGTAGAGAATTAAAAGTTAGTTTTAGCTGTTGCTTGTTAACACAACGAAGCGGAACCGTTTTCCCCAGTGGCGTAAAAAAAAAAGAATGTGGGGAAACGAGACTAAAAGCTGTCTGTATCCCATAAGTTTAGGAAACAGCGCCATAATGCAAGTTAATGGGTGGAAGAAAATATTATAATTCTAATTATTTTAACACGTATTATATTTAATACAAAAGACATTAATTTTATTATTCTATCCAGCAAAACGATTTTATGGCAGCAAAATAAAATTTGAAAGGGACAAATTTTTTTTTAATACGACACAAACGGCACGCTTTACAATTATTTTTAATTGCTGCTTCACAACTGCTACCCCCTTAGCTTAGCGAGTTCTTTTTCGGGGTAGACTTATGCTCCTGTGTTTCATCGTTGGTCTGCACAATGGTATAATTTATTTACATCCGTGATGTATTTGCTACAACTGTCGACATATGTTCTATAGCACTTCTATGTGCAACCTTCACTTTTGTATTTCAGTTCACTTTTACGTAGCAGTACTTGGTAGATTATGAACTAACAAAGCGGCGAACACAAGGACGCCCAAAAAAGGGACCGGGGGGAAGGGGGCTTTCAGATGTTCCACAATGAGTTTAGTTTTTTTTATTAAAAACGTATAGCAAACTATTTGCAGTTTAATAAGTTTCGTGATCAACGCGGTTTCATGTGTCGAAATACGCCAGTGGTTACAATTTTATACGCAGACTATTATATCCGTTCCTGTTGACATAAACATATATTATGATCTTGGCTCCCCTTACAATCTATAAGATGGGCACGCGTGTGCGAACAAGAAACAAATGCTCCTGTCAACATAAACCGAAAAGAAAAAATAATGATAAACGAATGTGCAGTTTATATGCATAAAATTCTTCGTAATATTATCTGCACGTATTTCTCAAACTTGTTTTACTTATTTTTTTTACCTCTTCTTGCAAGAAGGCATTTTCTGTCTTATCTGTTTACCGTAACGTGCATAGACCCGGGAATTTAACGAACTTATCAGCGAATAAATTATATTTCAAAATTCTATACACATCTAATGTATACACGATTGAGACCAGGATGTAAATTTCTTCTTTAATTTAGAAAGAGGCTGAGAGCGGCGAAGCCCTAAAAATGCAATATCTAATCATTTTTCTAGTAAAACGTATATTTGAGGACTGTTGACCAATAGCAGACCTGCATGAGTACACTCACAGACTCCCGCGCTACCTTGTCACATGTACAGTACAACTGACCACTCACTGGAGCAGCAGCCAATGTACAAGTATCTGAAGACAGTGTGTACACAGGACTGCGGAGTCCAGCCGGCTGGTCGTTGAACAGTCGACATTTCTAGATCTCTCACTATATGGCGTTGTTAAAAATTAATTTATAATTTTTTGACATTACACATTACATGCCTCTTAATCAACGGCACTCAATGAAATTACTTTCTTGCAAGTGAACCAAACAAGTGATACAAGAAGTACTTTTACCGCGCCCAGGAAACGTCGAAAAATATTTAAACTGATCAAGCGAGATGTTTATTCGGGCAAAACCATTAAATTAAAAAAAAAAACTTGATTTAATCGTTTTACACCATCAGGCATTGATAAATGCACAGTGTGATGGATAGAGACTAGAAAAATTCGCGGGTTCACTGAAATGTATGCTAGCCTCCAAGAATATACGTGCGCTGAACCTAACAACAACTGCTCATTGGATGCTCGATGACACAGTGATACCACATCATTGGACATGTATTTGTATGTCACTTTGTTACCGACTCAGCGTCTTCTAAGAGGTGTCAAATAAGTCGAGGGCCAATCGCGAAAGTGACAAGGACTTACAGTTGTTTTAGATTCTAGCTTGGGCCCAAAAGAAAACGCGAATTTTCAGATCCCTAGTGATGGACATTGCTAGAGTTGGTCAAATTTTGCGAATTCAATTACCTGCATGTTAGATTCCACTCCCCTATGCATACTCAAGCTCCGTCTATTCGTCCATTCTCTGCTGTTCCATTGAGTAAGAGCTAGTGGTCAAACTGTCGGGCCTTGAATATGCAGAGGAGAATGGATTCTAACATGCAGGTAATTGAATCCGCGTAATCTCCCATCGCTAGATATTGCCTTATTGATAGGGGCTTTATTATCTGTCAGCAGGCTGGATTGCAAGTTAATGTACGCACATCTGACTTGTGCTGTTAGCTGGCAGTTTGTGCGGCGAAACTGATGGACTTTTTCAGTCAGTGGTATAAGATGGTAACTGTAAAATGCTCACTATCCTATGGTGCGGGAAAACAAAGGTATGAGGCCCTGAGTCAATAACATCGCAGAGTATGTTCGGATAAGTATAGGCCGTTAAATTCTAGCCTGTCGCCAAATGACACCGCGTAATTTGTTCGTCTCTACTTATAGCCAGAAATTTTATACAGATTCCGGATGCAGAAGTTTCAATAAATTAAATCTGTGGCGAGCTATCGGCGAAGAGACTGGCCGCCTGTTCAGTGAAATGCGCCTAGAAGCCAGGGTGAGGCATGTGGTGGTGCTGTGGTCGTTCTTAGTGATTCCGGACTTCTAGGCTTCAAACGACAAAATACTTCCATGTACATCTATTTACTTGATATTACAGATTGCAGACAGTTAGATTGTGCAACCATCCTACCTTCGTCGCTTAGACAAATGACTCCTCTCCCTCAGATTCACCGACTCCTACAAAAACCGACAACACGACTGTGACGGCACAGCTGCATTTATACTATCAGATGTCAGACTGACAACAACTAGGCACTGGCCTACTAAGCACCGTTTCAGTGTTGCAGGGCTTTAAACGTATTTTGTAACATTGTCCCATATTCAGTGAGCAAATTACTTGAAATCTTATTTTAATGAGTAGAGCCACAATTTTATGCGCCATGGCCAGTGATTGGATGTTTTAAGTTTAACTTACATTGAGGTGTTATACTGACAAATCACGGACGTATGGTGTCACAGTATCCTTATTCTGAATGGTGCAGTCAATTGAGGGATCTAAATGCAAAACTGACATTCTCCACTTTTTGCAACTTTTGGCTACAGGCGAAAAGTACTTGCGCAGTGATACATGCCACGAAATTCAGCTATGGGTACATAGTAAATAAGTTCTGAAAATTAGTATCACTTACCCGAAAGGTATTATAAATTCCGTTGCAATTACTGTGTGAAATATTGTGTTACAGTGCGGAGAATGTCACTTTTGCGAAACAATCGTAGAGAATGTGAGTTATGCAACAACAGAAATCGGATAATGTTCCTTTTAAAGCAATAATTAGTATATTGTTGATCTTTAGCACACAACAAACAACGATAAAATTACATTTCAAGGAAAAACAACACAATATTAAGTTCAAAATTTTGGCGAATATGTAGATTGGTCACGCATTGTAAAAATGTTCAAACTGTTCAAATGACTAATGCCAGCATTTCCTGTGATCATTGTCATCATCAGCAACCTCTTCTGCGGTATCAACGACCTGTTGATAGAAGTTTAGGAAATCGTGGATCCTCCAATCATCTCCATAATGTTTTTTAGTAGTGTGTATTCGTTCGATCTCTTTTCCTGCTTTGCAGAACTGCCTTTACGTATTACTGCTGTAAACAATGATTTCAAACTTTCACCACGTTTGGTAATGCTCTTGGCATATCCAAACTTTGTTCTGTTTGTTGTTTCTCCTTGTATCAGGACGTAGCTACAATATTTTGTCCTTTTTATGGTGACCCTTTCGCATGTTTGGATACCAAAATGCTAACCACAATCAGAGTGCAAACTTGATGTTTGTCTCTTCAGTAGCTATCCAGTCAGAATTCACCACTTCTATCACCAATTTTTTCACAGTAGCAAACCTCTTAATAACCGTGATATACTGATTTGGCTCAGCAATAGTTTCCATCTTCTTTACGTCAATATTTCTGAATACACGGTCCAGTGGTTTGAAACTGTGGCCTGTAAATCATATGGATTGCTAGCATTTTTCTTCGCTCTTTCTCCAATTTCAATTGGTGTCACGTGCATATCCATTTACACTTATAATGTTAATATCAAAACATGATATTAAAACATCGTGTACAGCATGATGATACTTTCATTACAATAATAATATGCAGTGAGTGTCTGCAAACAAAATGTTGGTAATCAGTCTCTCTGAAGCTTTTCATTAGCTGAATGGAGAATGTAAATTTTGCTGTCAACATCAGCAAGGAGAAAGTGAGTTCTGCAACTACACATACGTTTTCCTGCTAGATTGTTCATGGAGTAGTCGAGTGTTGAACTGACTTTTCATTTGGCCACATGTAGTTCAACATTACCAATAACCTTGTGCCATTAACTCATTCTGACCCGAAAGTGGGGAATGTAAGTTTTGCATTTAGACCCCTCAAGTAACATGTGTGTCTGAACAAATACACTCTATTATAATCATGAAGCAAACAGTGTGCACACAAGGCATTGAAACAAAAAAGTGCAAAAATATTTTTAGTGACGAACTCGTTACTATAAGATTAGGTAGAGATGATGGTATATCTCGTAAATGTTTTGTGCCAACATACCCTTAAAAACACTGTAGTTTCTTGTAACATATATTGTTCGGTGACATATTTCTGACAGAACGTAGCTGTCTGCAGACCAAAAACAGGCATCAAATAATACAATATCGGGATTATTATTGGCTCAGTCAAATAGGGAACAGCTCCAAGTACAAGCTAAAGCCGGTAATCTTCTGGTAAGCTGAACGTGTGTTGAAGCAAGCAGTCAAGTTTTCCTGAAATTAACCATCATTAGAGATGATGATTTATCGCGGGAAAACTTGACTGTTTGCTGGGTTTCAAAGTACGTTCTGCTTACCAGAAGATTACTGGCTTTTCCCTGTACGTGGCGCTGTGGTCCTATTTGACAGAGCCAATAAGAATCTCGCTATTGTGATATTTGATATCTGTTATTGGTCAGCAGACAGCTACAGGGTGTCAGACGTGTATCACCCAACCCTACATGTCACAAGAAACTACAGTGTTTTCAAGGGTATGTTGGCACAACACATTTTCGCGATATACCATCATATCTACTAATAGGTAATATGAATAAAAACACATGTGCCTAAATGATGTAAGAGTAGTCTTCACACCGAGTCGAGGACGTTGTTCAGACCGACTGACAATAGTTATAGTCAGAGTAAGCTGGCAGGCTGGAAGGCCGTCAGCGGACGGACAGACGGCGCTGGGATGTCCGACAACCAACTCGCAGGCCGACTCCCGCCCCGCGGCCCGGTTTATTGGCCGTGTTCCCGAGGTCGCCCCGCCAGACCTGCGCATGTCCGTCGACCGTGGTCGATACCCCTCACCCCTCACCCTGCTTTCCAACCCTTCTCTTCCCCCATCATGCAGCCTCACCGCATCAAGCCTCTCTCGTGGGGTCCGCACCGATCATCATCTCCCCAAGCGAACAGCTACAGTGTTGCCGTGTTTTCACTTCTAACATTCTGATAAAAAATTGTGATCAGCGCAAGTAGATTAAAAATATATAAAATAACCAGAATATTAATTATAAAATACCATTCAAGAATTGTTACATATCATAATGGTAGTTTCTCCGCAGAACGTACGAAAAACCACCAAATATATGGTGGGGGAAGCCAACCAACTGGCAACATTGATGAGAAGTTGTAAGCTACAGGTCTTTCGCGGTAACGCGAGAACTTTATAATTATGAATTATATTTATCGTGGCTATTGACGCTGAATTTTTTACAGTGGTGAAATGACTGTAGCGTTAGTATTAGTGGTGCACTGTCGTTTGTAAGAAGTAGGGACCCATGTTTTACGCAAATAAAATTTTGCTCAAGTTTGTTTCAGTGCCTTACGCGCACGTCTGCAGCTCTGCTTCATGGTTATAGTCAACGTGTCTATGTGAAGAGCCGTATCTCATTTCACTGAGCAAATTACAATAACGTTCCAGCAACACCACGCGTCTGTGATTTGCCGGTTGAATCCCAAGGCTCGTAACAGTTAAAATATCCAATCACTGACCATGAAGCAGAACTGCAGATGTGCACGTAAGGCACTGAAACAAAGTGCGGCAAAATTCTTTTCGCAATAAAAACCAGGGTCCCTAGTAATAAGTGACAGAGTTACACAAATAGTGTGAATGTGAAAGGAATAAACAAGCAGATAATTCAAAACTGCTCACTTGATCGTAGCTAGCCTATAACTTGGTGTTACTCACTCACTACTGCACAGACTCTGTGTTTGGAGCAGGGACCAATGAGTAGAGATGTGCATCATTCCAGTTATTATTTGCCGACAGACTTAACTTCATTCTCCTCTACCACGGATAGAGACACGTAAATGTCGCGGGTTCAACGACCAGCCGGCTGGAATCTACAATCCTATGTACACTCTGTCGTCAACTACTCGTTCATTGGCGGCTGCTGCAGTAAGTAGTTAGTTATACATGTGCCAAGTAGGGGCCAGAAAATTTCACGGAATCAATGACCTGCATGTTATAATGCATTGTCTTGTGCATTTTCAAGCCCCGACTATTTGTGCACTAGCTGCTACTCATTGAACAGCGGACAATAAACGAATAGACGGGGCTTGAATATGGGACAATGGATTCTAGCATTCGGGTGATTGAATCAGCGAAATTTTCCGACCCCATGTGATAAGGTATAAGCATTGGAGTCAGTGAGTGTTTTCATGCAGGTTCGCAGTTTTCAAGGAAGAGTTTTATTACCTAATCACGAAAGTAATGATCGTGCATAGAACTTTGAACTCTATTGTCTTCTCAAACGAATTCACAAAATTTCCGGGACTCTGACTATTGAACTTTTAATGACTGGACATATACCTCCATCGCGGTGGACCACGACATTTATGGCCAATGGGAGGCGTCGGACGAGTGTACAGCCCCTTTGAGTTTAGTCTGCTGGCAAAAAAATAACACGGATTTTACCTGTCTCTATCAATTACTAGAGGTGTGTGAATTTCGCGTATTCATCTGGCAGCAGCCTAGAATTCTGTCCTGGACTCGGTCACAATCTACTATCAACTGATTTCTAACCGTACAAGCGGCTAGCGCACGACACCCACACGAATTATGTCCTTATTTACACTGTAAAAAAACTTCCTCAAATGTTTAGGATGTTATTATCCCAGACGCAGTATGGGACAGTTACCATACTTCCGTCTTGTAAATATGCAAACGTTTAAAAATGTTACAATACAAGTCTAGTAACTTCAGAACACATTTGACTGTTTTATAATTAGGTTTAGGAGTGTTGCCATGGATGGCTGGGAAACTATTGTACCATACCTACTTTCTTAGCGCTCCTATACGCACGTCTGGTAATTTTACAAACTATTTTTTAGAGTGTACTCTAGGTCATTCGGGATAAAGTGAGCACTAAATATTTAACATACGAAAAATATCACTAGCTATTACTGCATATAATTTAACATTAACTATAGTTGCCTTACTGCTTGTATGGTTGGCAGCGAAATTACGCAATATAGTTCCATGTGTTTTCATATTTTAAATACAACAATACAGAAACAAACTCAACCGAAATTGACATAAATGTATTTTATATAATTAATAAACCTTTTTAAATAAACTGTATTGATTCATATACTGTCTGCACAATTATCTAACACGCGCAAACATCAAGTGACGTGTCCAGAGAGGTTATACATATCCCGTCGTTAGCTGTTACACGCGGAAAGATACGAATTGGCTTAAAATAGAACTTTAGCAGGGCTTTTTTGAGTGCTCACTTTATCCCGAACCACCTATACCAGCTTGAGGTAGTCAAAACCGTGTCAAGACAATCGTCGCTCAACCACAGAAATAACAGTGAAGTATTCCCTCTTGGCGTTCAACAAATTCTAGAATACATCCAAGAAATTCATATTCCTCTGCTAATGTTTACTGTGGTGGAGCTGACCACTCATGAGCCAGCGGCGCGGCGCACATAATAAAGTATTTTTCAGTCACAAAGATCAGGATTCACCTCAGAAAGAACTCTTCTTCCACAGCGGTGGCGGCTGATGGGTTGTTGCCAGTAGGATTGCCGCTCGTCTGTAATGTACAGTCCTGATGAACGCGGCGTAAACCAATGACGGTTTAAGCTCCACTGGTTACTGAACCTTCTGTGACTGCTCCGAGTTCCTCTACTGGCTGTTGCACAGCCTTGCTTCATGGTCAGCGATTGAATGTTTTGACTTTCACTTTGGGTCCTACTAGCAAATCGCAGACGTATGGTGTCACAATAATCTTCTTTAGATTGATGCAGTCAAATAAGAGATGTGTCTGAACAAAGACACGCTGCCAATAACCATGAATCACAGATGCCGATGGATATGTAAGGCGTTGAAACACAATTGTGCAAAAATCTTTTTGCGAGAAACTTATGGGCTCTATCCATGATTTCTTGCTGAGACATCAGATTCTTTGGAATCCTGCTTGCTGCCACCCATCTTGGAAGACAACTGTAAAAAAATATGTTCTTTTTTATTTACTGAGATTCACAATTCACGGAGCGACATTTAAAGAAAACTTACATTTGCGAGATTGGCGTGTAAAAAAATATGTAAACAGATGCAGTTAGGACAGAAATAATGATTAACCGAACATGTACATTATACTTTCGTAGCTCAATGTCTCACTTACCCCTCCCACAACAGAGGACAGTCGTATTTGTGGAATAGTGTCACCTTTGACCCGTCTTGCGGAAATATGCTCTGAACATTTTCAAGCAAATATCCATCAAAACGTCTACAACCTACGCACATTCAAGACAGATGATATTACAAAATGGACATATTGAAATGAGGCTTGTAGACACTATCAGGATCCAAATGTATAAATTTAAAAATGCATTCTCGCTATTTTTAAAGCGAAAAGCTACGCGGTAGTAAGATTTATGTTTAAGTAAGTTACATATATATATATATATATATATATATATATATATATATATATATATATATATATATTCTTTTTGTATTAAACTATTTTTATTGCCACTTAGAATCCAGACTTCAAGCATATTCAGTAAGATTTCGTTTCAAATGGTGTAGGTCAACGCCGAAAAAACACGAAAGGCGTCAAACAAGCCTACTAACAGATGCGAACGAAAGTATTTACGCACCAAGTCCTCAGTAACCACAATTACATTTACTAATCAGAATACACAAAGTTGTTATACAATTAACTCATTCCAGGCATAACAATTGTTACAATACAAGAGTGTTTGCGTATGCTGTAAAATAGTGATATACGGTGTGTACAAGAACTCCATACAAAATCTTACCACGTAGTTTCCCGCAGAGAGAGAGTGAAAAATCTCGAAAATGTTTATTGAAAAAATTGTCTCCAAAGTTTTCTAGCAAGTAGCGCCTTGTATGATTGAACGACAACAACTTGTAGCAGTTTTAATGATTACAGGCGACTAACAAGCGATCTGTATTGGTGCACTTTAATTCTCATTGTCCCTGTTAAATGTGAAAACACTAACAACGGAATAAGAACATCGGACAAGTACACATTGCATCAGAACATAGGAAACAGTAATCTTTTCCCGCCAAAATCACTCTATCTACACAAAACTGGTTTCCGGGCAGGGCATGCTATGCATCAGGAAAATAATTTTTGCGGTGATTTTCTGTAGCGAGTTCTGGAACATTCTGGAAATTTATTTTGCATACGAAGGAAAAAAGGTTCTGTAAGCATAGACAATTTTACCTGCAGTGTTACATAAAATACATTTTTAAGGCATGCTGATCGATCTTAAATTGGTTATTTGGGTCTTTGACCACCAACGAACATAATACAATAAATAAACTGGTCGTGATGCATTTACTCCTATAGGCATTTGCTGTCATTTCACCAAATATTCCTTAATTACTCCTGGCAATTTCGATCTAATTTCAAGCGAGGTGGTGCAGTGATAAAACCCTAGAATAGAATTCGCGATGGCCCAAGTACGATTCCTGGTACGGCCATCTTGATTTAAGTTTCCTACGGAGTTTTAACTCATTCCGCACAAATTTTAGGATGTTCTTTTTTTATTTAAGTCACTGCTGATTCTTTCCCGATTTATTACAGGTCGTTCGGGGTAAAGTGAGCACTAAAAATCAACCTTAAGTAAACAAATCACTAACCGTTACTGCACTTAATTCTACATCAACAGTACTTTGTAGACTCAAATAAGACTTACAATTACTGTTTAAAAACAGCTAAATAATAAATAATTGCATTCTGAAAAAATCTCTCATACTTCTCGGAAAAGACGATTGAAATTTAATGGACACATTATCAGAATGAACAATAACAGATTAACTTAAAGAATTCTCAACCTGGCCCTTTCATTAAAAACCAAAAACAGCTGGCTTCGTGAAATAAGACACAGATCGCTAGGAAATCAACATCTCCGAAGACATTGTACGGGACATATGTAAATTCAGAACCAAAATCGACACTCACCAATTTGAAGACAAATCCAACATTATAACCACCATAACTTGGACAGAACGTAGGAAGCAGCTCAGCGAGAGGATGATGAGATTTGGGAGGTAAAGAAGGCCAGTACATAAGCTAAACAGGTTCAATCGAGCAACTAAGTAGGGCATAACGTTGTAACAAAAATAAGTTTTCATAATGTTCGCTTTAAGAAATAAAGAAAACGAAATCAAGAATATATCCCTTGAGAAAAATTTACATAATACGACGTGCAACCTTTGCAATATGACATCTCATTTTTTTTTGCTCGCATGATACGCGTATACCTTTACATTTAATTTTTTTTCTCCTGGGACTGTAATTTCAATCACTCTGTCATTCGATCATATATCCATTATCCCCATGGTTGAACATGTATTTCACATATGGCAGAAATAAAGCGAGAGAAGAGAGAACATACCTTCGTTCGAAATTAGCGTCGACGAAACGTCATTTGGTTTGAATTTTTTAGTTCTCGATACAGAATCCGTATTTAAATTTTTTGTTCCATGTTCGAATGAAACCTTCTCCATCAAATCGCGGTTGTTTGGTAGGCTTGTACGAAAAAATGACACGCGAGTGTGTTTGAAACAAAAGCGCGTTTTTATTCGATGTCGTTTTCCCTTCCTAACTTAACTCGACAAAAATGATTGGTCATGTTTATTCAAAATAAAATGCAAGATCGAACATGCATGGATAAATGGAGACGAAAAATAAATGACGTGTTGACGCAGTTTTGAATATTTGAGGTCAAAGTGGAAATAATGTAACAGTAAATAAGGTTGAATAAAATAACGCTCAGTGTAAAGGTTCCTCGGAGCCATGAATGATCTGGCCACAAACTAAATACTAATCCAGACGTGAAATAACGTGGCAGTTCATTTGATACGAGCGAACTTCGCTGCTTATTGGCTGTTCGAGATTGCCGATACCAGACCCGTGTATGTTTGGTTCCTGCTTCTCCGACACAGCATTTCGTAGAGTTTATCCCACATGCACAATTGCAAATATACCCACATTAAGGTTAGGTGCTGTTGTAAATTATTTACTTATTTATTGGCTGTATTATTCCTGTTGGAATTAGGCATATTAGTTACTCGCTCGCATCAATTTTTTAAACTCTCTATTAACTTTAAATTGTTAAAATAAAGATAAAGTCCCTGCCTGGCATATGGACGCCGTTTAAGCGTGTTACTATAATTTTTTTACGCGAAACAGCTTAACTTATTCATATTACGAAAAGAACAGACACTTGAAATTACGCTTACATAATTTTAAAAATTCAGCGCGCTTGTTAGAAATATGATTTTCGAACCTCTTAAAATTGCAAAAAAAAAAAAAAAAAAAAAAAAAACTTTTTTTATACTACTGTATTTCCGAAAATACCACCTTAATCTTAATTCGTAATGTGCAAAACATGATGCATGCGTTGGTCTGTACTTCATACTATTCAAATATATCTCTGTACCTCAGAGGCATAAGGCACTATGTCCACTTTTTGTCAAAATACACTTTTTCTGATAAATACGACCACAGTTTTAAGTACATACATCACAAACTCACTGTTGTATCAAAAAACTTTGTTTTTGGCCACCAAACAGTTGCATTCACCAGTGAATCACACTCTTCAAACAACTCTCCAGAAAAATATGAATTTTTGACGTAGTGTCTTATACCTCCGAGGTACAGAAATATTTAGGATCACTGCTTAAAGTTCCATAGGAAAAAAACTGCAAGGAAAATCTTGTACGCCAGTTTAACGCGTTGTGAACAGAGGCGATATCGATATGTTTCTCGTCGAGTGTGATACTCTGGCTGTTATCGCCCAGTTGTTCACACGCATCAAACGCGGAAATTTAAAACCGGTATACATTCCCCTACTTTAGAGACGTGAAGTGAACAATGATAGGGACGTGCATGTTTGATTATATTATGCGTTGCTAAGTAATTTTTATCAATAAGTTTTTTTCTGTATTGAACAGGGGAAAATATTAAAGGTGTCAGTTTTCTTGTACCTTTCACGCCAACCTCTAAGTTTACGAAAATCTGTAAACCGTGTCGTAAGGTGGTTGCTGAAATCTGCAACCTACCCTTACCTGAAGAGATCGAAGAAGATCTAAACACGAGTACGTCATTCTTATCCTAGGATGGACTTACGGTGTAGGATAAGAATTGGGATTTCCAATTCCTATATTACTATGGTAGCGGAAGGTGTATTGAGCGGAGCTCACACTTCCTAAAGATAAGGATAAGGATGACGGACTCGTGTTTCGATATTCTTGGATCTCTTCAGGTAAGGGCAGGTTGCATATTTCAGCAATCACTTTACGACACAGTTTATAGATATTCGTAAACCTAGATACCGCCAAGAAACACAGTTTAACAGAAGAAAATATCGTTACAGGAACAAACGTATAGTAAAAATTGTATGGGATTTAGTTTTCAAGTTTTTTTATTGTGTTAATACGTATTTGACCATTAGTTTCCAACGTATATAAAAGGTTCTATAGAAATCTGGACCCTGTAATATGAACAAAAGAGTCGGTAGAGGTAAAAACTCAAGATCGAAATGTACTGTCCGGGCGCCAGCTCTTGAGTCCCTGGCGGGGATGTGATTTTCGTTCGTAAATATATAAATAATCTAACGAGGCTGAAACCATGTCGACGCACGTACTAGCCGAAGTAATGTCGTAAGTTGGGATGAGTTTGCTGTTGTTTTACTGTGGCGTACGTGACGTTTACGACGAAAAATGCATACATGCCAGGGACTCAGATCTGCGCTCGGGCAATACCAACTTAACCACACCAATTTATAGCGCATAATTTAACGCACATTTGTAAACGGGAAGGTTGCTGAACATGTCGTGTGTAAAACAAATAAATAAATCCTCAAGGTCAGGGGTTGCTACACAGTAAAATAACTTTATTTTCCACAACAACATGTTCGTTTACATACGAGCCACTGAAATGTCACTAGGCAGCATAGAAAAATGTTGTGGAAAGGTTACTGCAATAGTTACAAAAATTGTGTTATTGTTATGATCATTTATTTAACATATTTACGGTGAAGATAGTTGCTCTTTTAACACAAACTTTACGTTGTAAAAATTATCATTATTGCTGCAAATAAACTTTAGACAACACGTGACACAAAACACATGTTTGCCGAATTAGCTTTGCTGTAACGTAAGATCTCATTGCCCCGGATAAAGTAACTTTGCAGTGGATCATATTTGAGAAAAATTTTGTTGTGTAAGCGGAAGAGTTTTTACTGTGTATTTACGCTGTTATTGTATTTTTTTAATTCCGAAAGGAAGAAGATATCAAAAAATCATCACATAAATATTTGAAAAATATGATTTGGCCTGTATTCTAACTTCTTTAAAAGAAAAAAGGGTATATAATCACACTTATTACTGACTTTAATAAAATATATTTTAAGTCCATACAAATAGAAATCTGCGAGCTGCTTTTAGCTTGGCCAAGGCCGAGGGCTGCCGGATCTGTAAGGGCGATACAGATCCTCGCATTAGCAACATTCCCGCCTCTACGTACGAGGCTGTGAGTTGGTGTGCACTCTTATCAGTCGTCGTCTCATTTATCATGAAGCTTTCAGCGGCGGCCCTGCCATTTTTCGATGGGATAATAAAGATGCACACTTTCTTTGCCACAACACAGAGTTTGTTTGAATATCAGTTACTGCAAAGTAGTTTTGCCGCAAGGATTAATTTTTGTTTAAAGCGTTATTTAAAACGTTATTTTATTTCCTTTGTAATTTTTTTTTACATAAAATGAGTCTTTAAAATGCTAGTAAGTACCCTACCAAATTATTATGACATTATTTTAATGGCAACACAGTTGTAAACATAACTGTACACTTTAAACAAATATTTTCTTCGCGACTTAGCATTGCATTGACTAATATTCAAGCAGAATTTGTGTTGTGACTAACAAATTTATTTATAGTGTAAAAGAATTATGCGTGGGGATTTCTTCTTAAAAATTACGGCAAAAATGTCCGTTTTAACATTTTCTTCTTTCACAGGATGAACATTAGCAACACTGATATGCTAGAAGAAGGAACCGTCGATATGTCATTCGCAAGTTATCGCAGCTTAATAATGTTCTATGTTTGTTAGACTCTGTTACGTACGACTGACTGGTCACTATAAATAAGTAAGATATATTAAAATAATTGACTATTATGAAACGTATCCAGATTCAGAATTTATTTAATAATCCTGACTGTACTAAGCTTTAAACCCAATTTGTTTAACTTCATAGGGACACATTTGCGTACGACCTCACGTTTATTTTACAATCACTTTCAGCCTTATACCAATGAAATGAGAGTTCTTTTTCAGTTGTATTAAGAACAGGGAATTATTTAATTGCCAAGTATTTGCACTTTTGGCCTTACTGAATTCAACGTGCGGTATTTAGACAGATATATCGAATATATCTTTTTTAAATTCTGGATTACATGAAGTACCGCCATTATTGTCGTATAGTCTGAGCAGAATGTAACTGAAGGACAGACTTCAGAACAGCACACTTTCTACTTAGGTATAGTCACAGGTCACACATTTGATACAAGCAGTCATTCTGAAGTTCTTAGAGGATGAAAGTGTGCTCATTGTAAGCGAACGTGCGAATACTTGCGAAAGTTTCACGCATGTTAAAAAAATCGTCTTTGTAACAAGGTTTCAGTTAATTTATTGCCGTAATACAACTTTCTCGCGGTCTAATTAGCAACCTCTTGAGAAAAGTCGCTTGTCGAATTATTTTATTGACAATTACGAAACATCGAAAGTAACAAAGCTTAATTCGTGAAACTACTTTAGATATTCGAGTTTCATTATTTCAACTAAAAACGACTGCACCAAGAAATTATGTTTTCTCTGTATAGTAGTATGGTTCTTGACGCTTGATGGAATTCGCTCACGGAAGATAATTAATTTTATGATTTAGTTGCAGTGTTTCACAAAGATGATCACTCGTGTTTTTACACTCATCACGAGTCTATAGACACTATCGCGTGATACAACTGAGTAATAGTATACAACATAAAATACGTTCGAAATTGTTAATTTCGTGTTTATAAGGGAAATTGTGCTGTAAAATGGAAAACAGCCCCGAAAGAGAGCAATAAACGTTTCTCCTTTATTGTTCTTCCTCGGACCGAAGAATGGTGGAAGTGCAGAAAATTAGGCTAATGAGGCGCCAATAGGAAAGAAAAAAACAAAAGAAAGATCTGAGAGTAGGAATGGCATCATAAACAGAGGAAGCAGGATTGCCAACGGTGAAGGATGTAATTAAAAAGAAAATCGAAGCGGACGTTATAAAATATTTTCATGAAGTTTCTTTGTTTCCGGCTAAGTACTAAAAAGAAGTCTTATCTGTGAGTACTTTTTTTTTAAATACACCTTGCATGAATGCCGGGGGCAATTTCGAAAACAGTTGTTGGTATGAATGATGATGAACACCATTGTATGCGAACGCTATCTCTCGCGTGACCTTCCATCATCGCACTTAACAACTCACGATTGCATCAAATAATGCGTTTGATTGCGTCCAATTTGTATTCTTCCCTTCGTGCTCCTCAGACCTCAGTGCACAGACGCACGCTGTCGGAAGCGTATTGTAAATCACGAATGCGCACTTACCTGTCATTCTTTACGCCGAGATCAGTGCACAGCACAAGCTGTTTTCTACAACGATATTATTGATTTCATTAAAAATACATTCATTACTCAAGTTAAACAATTTTTCAGACATTCGTTTACTTGGTATGTAGCCTATAACGAAGTGTTAACACATGTCCTAAAACTTTAAAAACGTAGATGTATAAAGGTAAATACTTCTGCCAGTTATTTATTTATTTTAGTATTTGCGGAGTAATCTGACTTATATGTACAAATCACTACGTTTTATAAAAAAAAGTGTTAAATTTAAGTCACGCAAAATGCCCTTTAGCATTAAATTTTAAATTAATAAGGAAACACATAACACCATAAAAAAATTTTCATGCCGGTGGACTGGAAAAAATGTTTTTAAATATCCAAATTTCCAGTAAGGAAGCCAAAATAGTTTTGTTTGTATTTAGTAGTCCAACTCCAATGCAACAACGCAATTTTATTAATGTGAACCACTTCAAAGTATATTTATAGTTAGTTATGGTTACAAGTTATTCTTACCGTTAAGAAAAAAATTATAGTATATTTGAAGTTTTTTTTAAGAAAAACTTTGTTTTAATATATATTTTTTCTTTGCTGCACTGAAATTAAATTGTTCCTAATTTTTTTAAATATTGAATTTAATTACGGCATGTTTTTCTAAGCTTTTCATTGCTAAAAAAAAAAAAAAAAAAAAATATTCATTTACCGCATGCTATACAACCTCAAATAATTATTTTCTTTGAGGTTTTTAGTGAGTCTTTTTTTCTAATGCTACTGCCCCTACATACAACTCGTAACAATAATAATAATTTTAATTATAGTAGGAAGTAATATTATAAAGGAGTTGTGTGATTTATATTTTCCTAGAATTTTACTAACAATTTAGTTCCATTTGCTATGTAATATTAATTGTAAATTGCACAAAAGCACTTTACATATTTAAATTTTTCAAATACTTAATTTACAGTGAAATTTACGAAAACTTACCGCATGTACATGGGCCTCGTTTGTGTGTTAGGAACCGGGTTCGATTCCCGGCGGGGTCGGACACCGGATTTTCGCACGTGGGAATCGTGCCGGACGATGCCGCTGGTCGGCGGGTATTCTCGGGGATCTCCCATTTCTCCCGCCCATTCATTCCGGCACTGCTCCATACTCACATCATGTCATCCCCCAACCAGAGCTAAAGACTTCGCTGTTAAGCGCTGACCAAAATCTCTCACTCACTGTGTGTTAGGAAGGTTCAGAGTATATGCACGTTGTGATTTAAAAAAGTCTAACCGGAAAATGACAACATAACAATGCCGTGGTCGGTTATCAGGAAGACGCAACCTTAATTTTGTAAGGTTGGCCCTACTGTTCTGGAGGTTGTGTAAGAATAAAATTACCGGAATTGATTCCTCTGCGGGAACAAACTGCCACACTGAAAAAGAGCTTCGTGGCCACCACAAATAGTTTGTCATTACGGACCTCACAAAATTGTTTCATTGGGACCACAAACATTTTTTGCTGTCCCCCAGTAAAGTTTTGAAGTGACTACAAAAGGATTGTTGTAACCACTACAAAAAATTGATGCGGTAGGCCCTACATATTAACGAAAAGTGTTTGTGACCACCAGAAAATGTTTTTTTTTTTGTGCATATAGAAAAAATGCAAAGCTGTACCCTAAAGAAACCATCACAACCACCTCCACCCACACCACCGCACGTCTGTTGATATTTCTGTCTACGTTGACAAGAACTATTTAACCAAAATCGTTCGTTGTCCCTATCCAAGGGAAAACATCGTTCATGCAGACAATTGTTCCCCTAGTTTAAGTACGTGAAGTTACATTTAAAACTTACTACAAATGTAACTTGTACTAATAACCCAATGCTGGCTCCCTCTTTCTTGAAAAGTCACTCTTCCAATATTGGTACATAAACGAAAATTCAGTGCTGCCACATACAATAATTTCTTCATCATGATTCACAAAAATGGTATAAATTACCTGAAGTGAAGTCCGATAGAAACTAGAAAAAAGGGGGGACATTGCACCATTCGTTGTGCTTGATTCGGTACCGTTTGGTGTTGAAATAGCAAGTTGCTGCTGCGTATTTTGAATTTTTATTTTACCTATAGGCGAAGTTGTTTCTTCGCTACCAAATGTACCGAGACTAATATCTTCGCGTATGGTGCAAATTCGGCCCCTACCTAATACCATATTTTTTGTTTTCTAAAACCTACCGTTTCGCAACAATTCTCCCTAATAAAAACGTTTGTACTTCTACAACACAAACCTTCGGAAATCCATAAAGGAATCCCTCTGCAGAACAAGTTAACTTTAAGTTGATAAGTTGCACAAAACGTCATAACCCTGCAAAGTATTCTTTCAACGCTCGAGTTTTCAGGGGATCTGCTTGGCTGGGGTTTGGTACGTTTTCTCAGTCACATGACCAGGTTTGATCGATCACCGGGTTTTCTCTCTATAAGTCTTATAGCAATTCAATTACAATATCGTGACATATTAGACGCTCGAAAACCCTAAACGGGTTACTATTTGAACGCTTTATGCTTAAATAAGTTTTGCTTACCCATGCTGATCTCATGACTTAGTAAAACCGCCCTGTAGAGACATGAACTTTTCACGAAAAGAAATTTGCCTCACTTTGTGTCAGTGACTTGTGTGCACGTCTGCAGACTTGCTTCACGGTCAGAGATTGGATGTTTTGACATTCGTGTGTCGTGGGGTTTTACACGCAAATCACAGACGTGTGGTGTTACAGTAACCTTATTGTGATTGGTACAGTCAA